>JBBGZY010003422.1:0-102781 GCA_037952925.1 Lithobates clamitans | reverse complement strand
GACGGGAAATGTGAATAGTCCGATCACACCTGTGACAGAGAAAAGACCTTCAATAGCATTATCAACATCACTCCCGAGGTTCTTAGAAGTGATATCCATTGAATAGGATTGTACTGACAGGAAGATGGAGGAGATCTGTGATCAATGTCACACTGACAGTGGAGGGACCAGAAATCACATCCCAAGGAAATGCACTTCATAATTAATGTTACAGTTGTTCCTAATTGTCCCTACAGGGGGCACATTTTGTCACTAATTGATACAAGTAAACTAAAATAAGGAGTTCATGCAGCTTGGAGGAGGAAGATTCTGGTCATGTGACTGGACTGTCCAATCAGCCTGGAGGAGGGAGATTCTGGTCATGTGACTGGACTGTCCAATCAGCTTGGAGGAGGGAGATTCTGGTCATGTGACTGTCCTACCAGCCTGGAGGAGGGACTGTAGGATTCTTGTCATGTGACTGTCCTACCAGCCTGGAGGAGGGACTGTGGGATTCTGGTCATGTGACTGGACTGTCCTACCAGCCTGGAGGAGGGACTGTGGGATTCTGGTCATGTGACTGGACTGTCCTACCAGCCTGGAGGAGGGACTGTGGGATTCTGGTCATGTGACTGGACTGTCCTACCAGCCTTGAGGAGGGACTCGGGGATTCTGGTCATGTGACTGGACTGTCCTACCAGCCTGGAGGAGGGACTCGGGGATTCTGGTCATGTGACTGTGCTACCAGCCTGGAGGATGGACTCTAGGATTCTGGTCATGTGACTGTCCTACCAGCCTGGAGGAGGGACTGTGGGATTCTGGTCATGTGACTGTCCTACCAGCCTGGAGGAGGGACTGTGGGATTCTGGTCATGTGACTAGACTGTCCTACCAGCCTGGAGGAGGGACTGTGGGATTCTGGTCATGTGACTGGACTGTCCTACCAGCCTGGAGGAGGGACTCTGGGATTCTGGTCATGTGACTGGACTGTCCTACCAGCCTGGAGGAGGGACTGTGGGATTCTGGCCATGTGACTGGACTGTCCTACCAGCGTGGAGGAGGGATTATGGAATCTGGTCATGTGACTGGACTGTCCGACTCGCCAGGAGGGGGGACTGTGGGATTATGGTCATGTGACTGTCCTACCAGCCTGGAGGAGGGACTCGGGGATTCTGGTCATGTGACTGGTCTGTCCTACCAGCCTGGAGGAGGGACTGTGGGATTCTGGCCATGTGACTGTCCTACCAGCCTGGAGGATGGACTCTGGGATTCTGGTCATGTGACTGTCCTACCAGCCTGGAGGAGGGACTGTGGGATTCTGGTCATGTGACTGTCCTACCAGCCTGGAGGAGGGATTCTGGTAATGTGACTGGACTGTCCTACCAGCCTGGAGGAGGGACTCAGGGATTCTGGTCATGTGACTGGTCTGTCCTACCAGCCTGGAGGAGGGACTGTGGGATTCTGGTCATGTGACTGGACTGTCCTACCAGCCTGGAGGAGGGACTGTGGGATTCTGGTCATGTGACTGGACTGTCCTACCAGCCTGGAGGAGGGACTGTGGGATTCCGGTCATGTGACTGGACTGTCCTACCAGCCTGGAGGAGGGACTGTGGGATTCTGGTCATGTGACTGGACTGTCCTACCAGCCTGGAGGAGGGACTCGGGGATTCTGGTCATGTGACTGGACTGTCCTACCAGCCTGGAGGGGGGACTGTGGGATTCTGGTCATGTGACTGGACTGTCCTACCAGCCTGGAGGAGGGACTGTGGGATTCTGGTCATGTGACTGGACTGTCCTACCAGCCTGGAGGAGGGACTCGGGGATTCTGGTCATGTGACTGTGCTACCAGCCTGGAGGAGGGACTGTGAGATTATGGTCATGTGACTGTGCTACCAGCCTGGAGGATGGACTCTAGGATTCTGGTCATGTGACTGTCCTACCAGCCTGGAGGAGGGACTGTGGGATTCTGGTCATGTGACTGGACTGTCCTACCAGCCTGGAGGAGGGACTGTGGGATTCTGGCCATGTGACTGGACTGTCCTACCAGCGTGGAGGAGGGATTATGGGATCTGGTCATGTGACTGGACTGTCCGACTCGCCAGGAGGGGGGACTGTGGGATTATGGTCATGTGACTGTCCTACCAGCCTGGAGGAGGGACTCGGGGATTCTGGTCATGTGACTGTCCTTCCAGCCTGGAGGAGGGACTGTGGGATTCTGGTCATGTGAATGTCCTACCAGCCTGGAGGAGGGACTGTGGGATTCTGGTCATGTGACTGGACTGTCCTATCAGCCTGGAGGAGGGACTGTGGGATTCTGGCCATGTGACTGGACTGTCCTACCAGCCTGGAGGAGGGAATGTGAGATTCTGGTCATGTGACTGTCCTACCAGCCTGGAGGAGGGACTGTGGGATTCTGGTCATGTGGACTGTGGGATTCTGGTCATGTTGTCCTACCAGCCTGGATGAGGGATTCTGGGATTCTGGTCATGTGACTGTCTTACCAGCCTGGAGGAGGGACTGTGGGATTCTGGTCATGTGACTGTCCTACCAGCCTGGAGGAGGGACTGTGGGATTCTGGTCATGTGACTGTCCTACCAGCCTGGAGGAGGGACTGTGAGATTCTGGTCATGTGACTGTTCTACCAGCCTGGAGGAGGGACTCGGGGATTCTGGTCATGTGACTGTCCTACCAGCCTGGAGGAGGGACTGTGGGATTCTGGTCATGTGACTGGACTGTCCTACCAGCCTGGAGGAGGGACTGTGGGATTCTGGCCATGTGACTGGACTGTCCTACCAGCCTGGAGGAGGGACTGTGGGATTCTGGTCATGTGACTGGACTGTCCTACCAGCCTGGAGGAGGGACTGTGGGATTCCGGTCATGTGACTGGACTGTCCTACCAGCCTGGAGGAGGGACTGTGGGATTCTGGTCATGTGACTGGACTGTCCTACCAGCCTGGAGGAGGGACTCGGGGATTCTGGTCATGTGACTGGACTGTCCTACCAGCCTGGAGGGGGGACTGTGGGATTCTGGTCATGTGACTGGACTGTCCTACCAGCCTGGAGGAGGGACTGTGGGATTCTGGTCATGTGACTGGACTGTCCTACCAGCCTGGAGGAGGGACTCGGGGATTCTGGTCATGTGACTGTGCTACCAGCCTGGAGGAGGGACTGTGAGATTATGGTCATGTGACTGTGCTACCAGCCTGGAGGATGGACTCTAGGATTCTGGTCATGTGACTGTCCTACCAGCCTGGAGGAGGGACTGTGGGATTCTGGTCATGTGACTGGACTGTCCTACCAGCCTGGAGGAGGGACTGTGGGATTCTGGCCATGTGACTGGACTGTCCTACCAGCGTGGAGGAGGGATTATGGGATCTGGTCATGTGACTGGACTGTCCGACTCGCCAGGAGGGGGGACTGTGGGATTATGGTCATGTGACTGTCCTACCAGCCTGGAGGAGGGACTCGGGGATTCTGGTCATGTGACTGTCCTTCCAGCCTGGAGGAGGGACTGTGGGATTCTGGTCATGTGAATGTCCTACCAGCCTGGAGGAGGGACTGTGGGATTCTGGTCATGTGACTGGACTGTCCTATCAGCCTGGAGGAGGGACTGTGGGATTCTGGCCATGTGACTGGACTGTCCTACCAGCCTGGAGGAGGGAATGTGAGATTCTGGTCATGTGACTGTCCTACCAGCCTGGAGGAGGGACTGTGGGATTCTGGTCATGTGGACTGTGGGATTCTGGTCATGTTGTCCTACCAGCCTGGATGAGGGATTCTGGGATTCTGGTCATGTGACTGTCTTACCAGCCTGGAGGAGGGACTGTGGGATTCTGGTCATGTGACTGTCCTACCAGCCTGGAGGAGGGACTGTGGGATTCTGGTCATGTGACTGTCCTACCAGCCTGGAGGAGGGACTGTGAGATTCTGGTCATGTGACTGTTCTACCAGCCTGGAGGAGGGACTCGGGGATTCTGGTCATGTGACTGTCCTACCAGCCTGGAGGAGGGACTGTGGGATTCTGGTCATGTGTCTGGACTGTCCGACCAGCCTGGAGGAGGGACTGTGAGATTCTGGTCATGTGACTGTCCTACCAGCCCAGAGGAGGGACTGTGGGATTCTGGTCATGTGGACTGTGGGATTCTGGTCATGTTGTCCTACCAGCCTGGATGAGGGATTCTGGGATTCTGGTCATGTGACTGTCTTACCAGCCTGGAGGAGGGACTGTGGGATTCTGGTCATGTGACTGTCCTACCAGCCTGGATGAGGGACTCTGGGATTCTGGTCATGTGACTGTCCTACCAGCCTGGAGGAGGGACTCTGGGATTCTGGTCATGTGGACTGTGGGATTCTGGTCATGTGACTGTCCTACCAGCCTGGATGAGGGACTCTGGGATTCTGGTCATGTGACTGTCCTATCAGCCTGGAGGAGGGACTGTGGGATTCTGGCCATGTGACTGGACTGTCCTACCAGCCTGGAGGAGGGAATGTGAGATTCTGGTCATGTGACTGTCCTACCAGCCTGGAGGAGGGACTGTGGGATTCTGGTCATGTGGACTGTGGGATTCTGGTCATGTTGTCCTACCAGCCTGGATGAGGGATTCTGGGATTCTGGTCATGTGACTGTCTTACCAGCCTGGAGGAGGGACTGTGGGATTCTGGTCATGTGACTGTCCTACCAGCCTGGAGGAGGGACTGTGGGATTCTGGTCATGTGACTGTCCTACCAGCCTGGAGGAGGGACTGTGAGATTCTGGTCATGTGACTGTTCTACCAGCCTGGAGGAGGGACTCGGGGATTCTGGTCATGTGACTGTCCTACCAGCCTGGAGGAGGGACTGTGGGATTCTGGTCATGTGTCTGGACTGTCCGACCAGCCTGGAGGAGGGACTGTGAGATTCTGGTCATGTGACTGTCCTACCAGCCCAGAGGAGGGACTGTGGGATTCTGGTCATGTGGACTGTGGGATTCTGGTCATGTTGTCCTACCAGCCTGGATGAGGGATTCTGGGATTCTGGTCATGTGACTGTCTTACCAGCCTGGAGGAGGGACTGTGGGATTCTGGTCATGTGACTGTCCTACCAGCCTGGATGAGGGACTCTGGGATTCTGGTCATGTGACTGTCCTACCAGCCTGGAGGAGGGACTCTGGGATTCTGGTCATGTGGACTGTGGGATTCTGGTCATGTGACTGTCCTACCAGCCTGGATGAGGGACTCTGGGATTCTGGTCATGTGACTGTCCTACCAGCCTGGAGGAGGGAATGTGGGGTTCTGGTCATGTGACTGTCCTACCAGCCTGGATGAGGGACTCTGGGATTCTGGTCATGTGACTGTCCTACCAGCCTGGAGGAGAGACTGTAGGATTCTGGTCATGTGACTGTCCTACCAGCCTGGAGGAGGGAATGTGGGGTTCTGGTCATGTGACTGTCCTACCAGCCTGGATGAGGGACTCTGGGATTCTGGTCATGTGACTGTCCTACCAGCCTGGAGGAGGGACTGTAGGATTCTGGTCATGTGATACCAGTGGACTCACCTAGAACCAGCAGAGTGAGTCCGTTCAGCACGGCTCCGACATAGGTGAGGAGGTAGAGGAGGACCAAGAACTGTCAGAGAGAAGAGAGAAGAGTCACCCATTGCTCATCATATCATCATCAAACATGGCAGACATCGCTCTACAGCGCCCCCCGCAGAGGGATCTGGTGTTGGATGGAGAGAACTGTGCTGTATTGGCAGGGGGAGGTGACGTGACCCCCCACACTTCTGGTCCGCCATGGCTGAGAGTAGGGCAGAATCAGCCAATGGCTGCTCTATGTGATGACATGTCTGCACTACCCCATCACCTTCATATACCATAGCGCTGTACCATGGTAATGACACAATCTCTGTCCACCATACAATCCGGATCTCTGTTACCTTCAGGGATTCCTTTGTGTCCTTCACCAGGAAGAGGCAGCGCAGTGTGGAGAGAGCGCTAATGAAGAGGACCGTCAACCGTGCCGCCACCGCTTCAACCTGCGCTGGTGGGAGGAGGGGCTCCGCATCCAGATACTTCCTGAGAGACAAACTGAAAGTTACCCCACCAATCAACATTCACTAAGCCACCAATGTACTGCACCCCCAAAAAACACACCCTCAAAACACCCCAATTTATAGAGTACACCCCCCCAAAAAAACACTATATCCCAATATGTAGACTACACCCCCCAAAACCACACCCCATTATATGGACTACACCCCCCAAAAGCACACTACACCCCAATATATGGACTACACCCCCCAAAAGCACACTACACCACAATATATGGACTACACCTCCCAAAAGCACACTACACCCCAATATATGGACTACACCCCCCAAAACCACATTACAACCCAATATATGGACTACACCTCCCAAAAGCACACCACACCCCAATAAATGGACTACACCCCCCAAAACCACATTACAACCCAATATATAGACTACATCCCCCTACACCACACTACACCCCAATATATGGACTACACCCCCCCAAAACCACACTAAAGCCCAATATATGGACTACAACCCCCAAAACCACACTACACCCCAATTTATAGACTACACCCCCCAAACCCCCCCCCCCCCGATATATAGACTACACTCCCCAAAACCATATTACACCCCAATATATGGACTACACCCCCCAAAAACACACTACAACATAATATATGGACTACAACCCCCAAAACCACACTACACCCCAATTTATAGACTACACCCCCCCAAAACCACACCCCAATATATAGAACACACCCCCCAAAACCACACTACACCCCCCAAAACCACACAACACCCTAATATATAGACTACATCCCCAAAAACCACACTATATCCCAATATATAGACTACAACTCCCAAAACCACACCCCATTATATGGACTACACCCACTAAAAACACAATACACCCCAATATATGGACTACACCCCCCAAAACCACATTACAACCCAATATATGGACTACACCTCCCAAAAGCACACCACACCCCAATATATGGACTACACCCCCCAAAACCACATTACAACCCAATATATAGACTACATCCCCCAACACCACACTACACCCCAATATATGGACTACACCCCCCCAAAACCACACTAAAGCCCAATATATGGACTACACCCCCCAAAATCACACTACACCCCAATTTATAGACTACACACCCCGATATATAGACTACACTCCCCAAAACCATATTACACCCCAATATATGGACTACACCCCCGAAAACCACACTACAACATAATATATGGACTACAACCCCCAAAACCACACTACACCCCAATTTATAGACTACACCCCCCAAAACCACACCCCAATATATAGAACACACCCCCCAAAACCACACTACACCCCCCAAAACCACACAACACCCTAATATATAGACTACATCCCCAAAAACCACACTATATCCCAATATATAGACTACACCCCCCCAAAACCACACTACATCCCAATATACAGACTACACCCCCAGAAAGACACACCCCAATATATAGACTACACCCCCAAAAAACACACAACACCCCAATTTATAGACTACACCCCCAAAACCACACTACACCCCAATATATGGACAATACCCCCCAAAACCACACTACAACCCAATATATAGACTACACCCCAATATATGGACTACACCCCCCAAAACAACACTACACCCCAATTTATGGCTTACACCCCCCCAAAACCACACCCCAATATATAGACTACACCCCCAAAACCACACCCCAATATATAGACTACCCCCCTAAAACCAAACTACACCCCCCAAAACCACATAACACCCTAATATATAGACTACATCCTGCAAAAAACACACTATATCCAAATATATAGACCAAACCCCCCAAAACCACACTACACCCCAATATATAGACTGCACCCCCCCAAAAAAACAATATATAGACTACACCCCCAAAAAAACACACAACAACCCAATTTATAGACTACACTCCCCAAAAATCATACTATCCCAATATATAGATTACACCCCCAAAACCACACCCCAATAAATAGACTACACCTCCAAAAACCACACTACAGCCCAATATATGGACTACACCCCCAAAACCACACTACACCCCAATATATGAACTACACCCCCAAAACCACACTACACCCCAATATATAGGCTACACCCCCAAAAACCACTTTACACACTAATGTATAGACTACACCCCCCAAAGAAAAACACCACACCCTAATGTATAGGCTACACCCCCCAAAGAAAAACACCACACCCTAATGTATAGACTACACCCCCCCCCCCAAAAAAAAAACACTACACCCCAATATATATAGACTACACCCCCCAAAAAGCACACTACACCCCAATATATAGACTACACCCCCCATAAACCACGCTACACCCCAATATATAGACTACACCTCCAAAAAACCACACTATACCCCAATATATAGACTACATCCACAAAAAAAACGACACACCAATACATATAGTACACTCCTCAATATACTACACTTCGATATACACACTGCACCCCCCAATATACACACTGCACCCCCCAATATACACACTACACCCCAACATACACATATTACACCCCCAATATACACACTATATCCCTAAAATATACACACTACACTCCCCAGTATAAACACTACACCCCTAATATACACATTACAACCCCCAATATTTACACTACACCCCAATATATACACACATCACTCCCCCAATATACACACTACACCCCAATACACACATCACACCCCCAATATACACACTACACCCCAATACACACATCACACCCTCAATATACACATCACACCCCCAATACACACATCACACTCCCAATATACACACATCACACCCCCAATACACACATCACACCCCCAATACACATCACACCCCCAATATACACATCACACCCCCAATATACACACTACACCCCCAATACACACATCACACCCTCAATATACACATCACACCCCCAATACACACATCACACTCCCAATATACACACATCACACCCCCAATACACACATCACACCCCCAATACACATCACACCCCCAATATACACACATCACACCCCCAATACACACATCACACCCCCAATACACACATCACACCCCCAATACACATCACACCCCCAATACACACATCACACCCCAAATATACACATCACACCCCCAATACGCACATCACACCCCCAATACACACATCACACCCCCAATATACACCTCACACCCCCAATATACACATCACACCCCCAATACACACATCACACCCCCAATATACACATCACACCCCCAATATACATCTCACACCCCCAATATACACATCACACCCCCAATACACACATAACACCCCCAATATACACCTCACACCCCCAATATACACATCACACCCCCAATATACACCTCACACCCCCAATATAAACATCACACCCCAATATACACCTCACACCCCCAATATACACATCATACCCACAATATACATATCACACCCCCAATACACACATCACACCCCCAATACACACATCACACCCCCAATATACACATCACACCCCCAATATACACCTCACACCCCCAATATACACATCACACCCCCAATATACACCTCACACCCCCAATATACACACTATACCTGTGACAGACCTAGCCGGGACAGGGGCTTTTGGAGGGGACAGAATGTGAGCCTCTTGCCTACAGATTATGGGCCCTGGCATTTGGGGTACCCTTGAGGTGTTGTTACTTTGGCTTCGGGTCCTTGTCCCCACAGGACACACAGACTCTGGGGACCCTGTATTTGCTATAGTAGTAATAGAGACTGAGTCATACTGTTGGGACTCATACTGTGAGAAGATGCTAATGTCATCAACTCCACTCACCTGTCTGATGTCAGCTATAATGTGTTTAATGTAAATGAGTTTAGTCTGGCTTACCACAGGTTCTAAGGGTATTCAACTCATTGTTGTTTGTATTGTTAATTGTAATTATCTCCTGCTATTGTGTTTATACTACTGTGTGAAGCTCGGGGACAACAAGTCTGACCTGTCATGAAATCCTGATGGGCACAGAGTCACATCAGCTGCTTAAAGGGATTAGTTAGCTAGCTCATGTTAATTAGGTTACAGGTGTATTGTTAGAGTAATATGAGCAGGAGGGGGGAACCTCCTCTTCTACTGTATATAAGACTGTATTCTGTTTATAAATATAAAAATAGTCCATGTTAGCATCTAAGCAAGTGTCGCCTTGTTTTGTGCTTGGGAGCCATTGGAATATCTGATATCTGTATCCAGACTGGGAGGAAGTGGTATACTGACCGAAACACTCAAGCGGAGTGTGGGACGTTCCATTACAATACCCCAATACATACATCACACCCCCAATACACACATCACACCCCAAATACACACACTACACCCCCAATACACACATCACGCCCCAAATATACACATCACACCCCAATACACACATCACACCCCCAATACACACATCACACCCCGAATATACACATCACACCCCCAATACACACATCACACCCCCAATATACACTACACCCCCAATACACACACTACACCCCCAATATACACTACACCCCCAATACACACATCACACCCCCAATATACACATCACACCCCAATACACACATCACACCCCAAATATACACATCACACCCCAATACACACATCACACCCCCAATACACACATCACACCCCCAATATACACATCACACCCCCAATACACACATCACACCCCCCAAAACACATCACACCCCCAATATACACTACACCCCCAATACACACATCACACCCCCAATATACACACATCACACCCCCAATACACACATCACACCCCGAATATACACATCACACTCCCAATATACACACATCACACCCCCAATACACACATCACACCCCCAATACACATCACACCCCCAATATACACATCACACCCCCAATATACACACTACACCCCCAATACACACATCACACCCTCAATATACACATCACACCCCCAATACACACATCACACTCCCAATATACACACATCACACCCCCAATACACACATCACACCCCCAATACACATCACACCCCCAATATACACACATCACACCCCCAATACACACATCACACCCCCAATACACACATCACACCCCCAATACACATCACACCCCCAATACACACATCACACCCCAAATATACACATCACACCCCCAATACGCACATCACACCCCCAATACACACATCACACCCCCAATATACACCTCACACCCCCAATATACACATCACACCCCCAATACACACATCACACCCCCAATATACACATCACACCCCCAATATACATCTCACACCCCCAATATACACATCACACCCCCAATACACACATAACACCCCCAATATACACCTCACACCCCCAATATACACATCACACCCCCAATATACACCTCACACCCCCAATATAAACATCACACCCCAATATACACCTCACACCCCCAATATACACATCATACCCACAATATACATATCACACCCCCAATACACACATCACACCCCCAATACACACATCACACCCCCAATATACACCTCACACCCCCAATATACACCTCACACCCCCAATATACACATCACACCCCCAATATACACCTCACACCCCCAATATACACACTATACCTGTGACAGACCTAGCCGGGACAGGGGCTTTTGGAGGGGACAGAATGTGAGCCTCTTGCCTACAGATTATGGGCCCTGGCATTTGGGGTACCCTTGAGGTGTTGTTACTTTGGCTTCGGGTCCTTGTCCCCACAGGACACACAGACTCTGGGGACCCTGTATTTGCTATAGTAGTAATAGAGACTGAGTCATACTGTTGGGACTCATACTGTGAGAAGATGCTAATGTCATCAACTCCACTCACCTGTCTGATGTCAGCTATAATGTGTTTAATGTAAATGAGTTTAGTCTGGCTTACCACAGGTTCTAAGGGTATTCAACTCATTGTTGTTTGTATTGTTAATTGTAATTATCTCCTGCTATTGTGTTTATACTACTGTGTGAAGCTCGGGGACAACAAGTCTGACCTGTCATGAAATCCTGATGGGCACAGAGTCACATCAGCTGCTTAAAGGGATTAGTTAGCTAGCTCATGTTAACTAGGTTACAGGTGTATTGTTAGAGTAATATGAGCAGGAGGGGGGAACCTCCTCTTCTACTGTATATAAGACTGTATTCTGTTTATAAATATAAAAATAGTCCATGTTAGCATCTAAGCAAGTGTCGCCTTGTTTTGTGCTTGGGAGCCATTGGAATATCTGATATCTGTATCCAGACTGGGAGGAAGTGGTATACTGACGGAAACACTCAAGCGGAGTGTGGGACGTTCCATTACAATACCCCAATACATACATCACACCCCCAATACACACATCACACCCCAAATACACACACTACACCCCCAATACACACATCACGCCCCAAATATACACATCACACCCCAATACACACATCACACCCCCAATACACACATCACACCCCGAATATACACATCACACCCCCAATACACACATCACACCCCCAATATACACTACACCCCCAATACACACACTACACCCCCAATATACACTACACCCCCAATACACACATCACACCCCCAATATACACATCACACCCCAATACACACATCACACCCCAATATACACATCACACCCCCAATACACACATCACACCCCCAATACACACATCACACCCCAAATATACACATCACACCCCCAATACACACATCACACCCCCCAAAACACATCACACCCCCAATATACACTACACCCCCAATACACACATCACACCCCCAATATACACACTATACCCCCAATACACACATCACACCCCCAATATACACATCACACCCCCAATACACACATCACACCCCCAATACACACATCACACTCCAAATATACACATCACACCCCCAATACACACATCACACCCCCAATATACACATCACACCCCCAATACACACATCACACCCCCAATACACACACTACACCCCCAATATACACATCACACCCCCAATACACACATCACACCCCAAATATACACATCACACCCCCAATACACACATCACACCCCCAATACACACATCACACCCCCAATATACACATCACACCCCCAATACACACATCACACCCCCAATACACACATCACACCCCCAATACACACATCACACTCCAAATATACACATCACACCCCCAATACACACATCACACCCCAATACACACATCACACCCCAATACACACATCACACCCCAATACACACATCACACCCCGAATATACACATCACACCCCCAATACACACATCACACCCCCAATACATAGTACACCCTCTCACAATATACACTCTCCTCTCCCACAGTGTGGCCCCCCCATATACTCACTGGAAGGGGTGCGCCCCGTCTCCTCTCTTCATGGCATTGAGAAGCGCGGAATACGTCCTGATAGTCAGAGATCCGCAGAGGAGGATGAGAGCCGCGTAGGAGAGAACACTGATCACACTGAACTGGATGAGACACAGAAGACTGAGCGTCACCCCGGTGAGACTCCCCGCCGAGAGCGCCACATCCTTCCAATACAGGAGATCCATCACTGCGGGGAGAGGGAGCAGAGCACTCAATATACACATCTATTCTTCTCTACTGGATTATAATCTACAGACCGGTGGTCTCTGTTCTCTAATATAGTATAATCTACAGACTGGTAGTCTCTGTTCTCTAATATAGTATAATATACAGACCGGTGGTCTCTGTTCTCTAATATAGTATAATATACAGACCGGTGGTCTCTGTTCTCTATTATAGTATAATCTACAGACCGGTGGTCTCTGTTCTCTAATATAGTATAATATACAGACCGGTGGTCTCTGTTCTCTATTATAGTATAATCTACAGACCGGTGGTCTCTGTTCTCTCTTATAGTATAATATACAGACCGGTGGTCTCTGTTCTCTATTATAGTATAATATACAGACCGGTGGTCTCTGTTCTCTATTATAGTATAATATACGGACCGGTGGTCTCTGTTCTCTAATATAGTATAATATACAGACCGGTGGTCTCTGTTCTCTATTATAGTATAATCTACAGACCGGTGGTCTCTGTTCTCTAATATAGTATAATATACAGACCGGTGGTCTCTGTTCTCTATTATAGTATAATATACAGACCGGTGGTCTCTGTTCTCTATTATAGTATAATATACAGACTGGTAGTCTCTGTTCTCTAATATAGTATAATATACAGACCGGTGGTCTCTGTTCTCTATTATAGTATAATATACAGACTGGTAGTCTCTGTTCTCTAATATAGTATAATATACAGACCGGTGGTCTCTGTTCTCTATTATAGTATAATATACAGACTGGTAGTCTCTGTTCTCTAATATAGTATAATATACAGACCGGTGGTCTCTGTTCTCTATTATAGTATAATATACAGACCGGTGGTCTCTGTTCTCTAATATAGTATAATATACAGACCGGTGGTCTCTGTTCTCTAATATAGTATAATATACACACCGGTGGTCTCTGTTCTCTAATATAGTATAATATACAGACCGGTGGTCTCTGTTCTGTAATATAGTATAATATACAGACCGGTGGTCTCTGTTCTCTATTATAATCTACAGACCGGTGGTCTCTGTTCTCTCTTATAGTATAATATACAGACCGGTGGTCTCTGTTCTCTATTATAGTATAATATACGGACCGGTGGTCTCTGTTCTCTATTATAGTATAATATACGGACCGGTGGTCTCGGTTGTATAATACGGGGAATTAAACGGACTGCTGGGATGATATCCGGGGATTGTGGTGGAATTCGGCCCCAGGGGGATGGGGGATTATTCGCTCTCCATATAATATACGGACCGGTGGTCTCGGTTTTATAATACGGGGAATTATATGGACTGCTGGGATGATATCCGGGGATTGTGGTGGAATTCGGCCCCCGGGGATTGGGGGATTATTCGCTCTCCATATAATATACGGACCGGTGGTCTCAGTTGTATAATACGGGGCATTATATGGACTGCTGGGATGATATCCGGGGATTGTGGTGGAATTCGGCCCCCGGGGGATGGGGGATTATTCGCTCTCCATATAATATACGGACCGGTGGTCTCGGTTTTATAATACGGGGAATTATATGGACTGCTGGGATGATATCCGGGGATTGTGGTGGAATTCGGCCCCCGGGGGATGGGGGATTATTCGCTCTCCATATAATATACGGACCGGTGGTCTCGGTTGTATAATACGGGGCATTATACGGACTGCTGGGATGATATCTGGGGATTGTGGTGGAATTCGGCCCCCGGGGGATGGGGGATTATTCGCTCTCCATATAATATATGGACCGGTGATCTTGGTTGTATAATACGGGGAATTATACGGACTGCTGGGATGATATCCGGGGATTGTGGTGGAATTCGGCCCCCGGGGGATGGGGGATTATTCGCTCTCCATATAATATACGGACCGGTGGTCTCGGTTGTATAATACGGGGAATTATACGGACTGCTGGGATGATATCCGGGGATTGTGGTGGAATTCGGCCCCCGGGGGATGGGGGATTATTCGCTCTCCATATAATATACGGACCGGTGGTCTCAGTTGTATAATACGGGGAATTATACGGACTGCTGGGATGATATCCGGGGATTGTAGTGGAATTCGGCCCCCGGGGGATGGGGGATTATTCGCTCTCGCACACAGAGGGGTTATTTTAGGTCTGTGAGGAGTGACAGGCACAGGTGCGGATCTCTGTCCCCCCTCCTCCTTCCCCCGATCTCCCCCATTCTCGGTCTCCCCCTCCCCCCATGGTCTCCCCTCGCCCCGGACCTCCACTCACCCGCTTTCCTCATGGTTGCTGTGTGCGGTCCTCTCCCCGTATGATGTGA
Source organism: Lithobates clamitans (assembly GCA_037952925.1). NCBI lineage: Eukaryota > Metazoa > Chordata > Amphibia > Anura > Ranidae > Lithobates > Lithobates clamitans. The sequence continues at coordinate 86,867 of JBBGZY010003422.1, read as the reverse complement.
CCGGTCTGTGTGTCGGAGGGACTGTATGTGTGACACCCGAGGAGGGGGGGGGGATAATAATAGACACGCAGGGACGGCCTCCCTCTTGAGGTATAATAGGACACCGCAGCCTCTAACAGCCCAAAACACCCCAAAATAGGTCCTGAAAATGTCTGCAGGTCTATGAGGAGGCAATACTTGGGGCGATTAGTCTTCACCCCTCCATCACTGAGGTTGGGGGTGTCTTATACAATGTGTTGAGGCCGGAGGTGTCTGGTATATTGGGGTGAGGTTGGGGGTGTCTGGTATATTGGGGTGTCTGGTATATTGAGGTGAAGTTGGGGGTGTCTGGTATATTGGGGTGTCTGGTATATTGAGGTGAGGTTGGGGGTGTCTGGTATATTGGGGTGTCTGGTATATTGAGGTGAGGTTGGGGGTGTCTGGTATATTGGGGTGTCTGGTATATTGAGGTGAGGTTGGGGGTGTCTGGTATATTGGGGTGTCTGGTATATTGGGGTGAGGCCAGGGGTGTCTGGTATATTGAGGTGAGGCCAGGAGTGTCTGGTATATTGGGGTGAGGCCAGGGGTGTCTGGTATATTGGGGTGAGGTTGGGGGTGTCTGGTATATTGGGGTGTCTGGTATATTGAGGTGAGGTTGGGGGTGTCTGGTATATTGGGGTGTCTGGTATATTGAGGTGAGGTTGGGGGTGTCTGGTATATTGGGGTGTCTGGTATATTGGGGTGAGGCCAGGGGTGTCTGGTATATTGAGGTTAGGCCAGGGGTGTCTGGTATATTGAGGTGAGGCCAGGGGTGTCTGGTATATTGGGGTGAGGCCAGGGGTGTCTGGTATATTGAGGTGAGGTTGGGGGTGTCTGGTATTATGGGGGGAGGTTAGGGGTGTCTGGTATATTGGGGTGAGACCGGGGTGTCTGGTATATTGGAGTGAGGCCAGGGGTGTCTGGTATATTGGGGTGAAACTTGGGTGTCTGGTATTATGGGGGAGGTTGGGAGTGTCTGGTATATTGGGGTGAGGCCAGGGGTGTCTGGTATATTGGGGTGAAACTGGGGTTTCTGGTATTATGGGGGAGGTTGGGAGTGTCTGGTATATTGGGGTGAGGCCAGGGGTGTCTGGTATATTGGGGTGAAACTGGGGTGTCTGGTATTATGGGGGAGGTTTGGGGTGTCTGGTATATTGGGATGAGTTTGGGGGTGCCTGATATATTGGGGTGAGACTGGGGTGTCTGGTATATTGAGGTGAGGTTGGGGGTGTCTGGTATATTGGGGTGTCTGGTATATTGGGTGAGGTTGGGGGTGTCTGGTATATTGGGATGTCTGGTATATTGGGTTGAGGTTGGGGTGTCTGGTATATTGGGGTGAGGTTGGGGGTGTCTGGTATATTGGGTTGAGGTTGGGGTGTCTGGTATATTGAGGTGTCTGGCATATTGGGGTGAGGCCAGGATGTCTTGTATATTGGGGTGAGACCGAGGGTGTCTGGTATATTGGGGTGAAGTTGGGGGTGTCTGGTAAATTGGGGTGTCTGGTATATTGGGGTGAAGTTGGGGGTGTTTGGTATATTGGGGTGTTTGGTATATTGGGGTGAGGTTGGGGATGTCTGGTATATTGGGGTGTCTGGTATATTGGGGTGAGGTTGGGGGTGTCTGGTATATTGGGGTGTCTGGTATATTGAGGTGAAGTTGGGGGTGTCTGGTATATTGGGGTGTCTGGTATATTGAGGTGAGGTTGGGGGTGTCTGGTATATTGGGGTGTCTGGTATATTGAGGTGAGGTTGGGGGTGTCTGGTATATTGGGGTGTCTGGTATATTGAGGTGAGGTTGGGGGTGTCTGGTATATTGGGGTGTCTGGTATATTGGGGTGAGGCCAGGGGTGTCTGGTATATTGAGGTGAGGCCAGGAGTGTCTGGTATATTGGGGTGAGGCCAGGGGTGTCTGGTATATTGGGGTGAGGTTGGGGGTGTCTGGTATATTGGGGTGTCTGGTATATTGAGGTGAGGTTGGGGGTGTCTGGTATATTGGGGTGTCTGGTATATTGAGGTGAGGTTGGGGGTGTCTGGTATATTGGGGTGTCTGGTATATTGGGGTGAGGCCAGGGGTGTCTGGTATATTGAGGTTAGGCCAGGGGTGTCTGGTATATTGAGGTGAGGCCAGGGGTGTCTGGTATATTGAGGTGAGGTTGGGGGTGTCTGGTATTATGGGGGGAGGTTAGGGGTGTCTGGTATATTGGGGTGAGACCGGGGTGTCTGGTATATTGGAGTGAGGCCAGGGGTGTCTGGTATATTGGGGTGAAACTTGGGTGTCTGGTATTATGGGGGAGGTTGGGAGTGTCTGGTATATTGGGGTGAGGCCAGGGGTGTCTGGTATATTGGGGTGAAACTGGGGTTTCTGGTATTATGGGGGAGGTTGGGAGTGTCTGGTATATTGGGGTGAGGCCAGGGGTGTCTGGTATATTGGGGTGAAACTGGGGTGTCTGGTATTATGGGGGAGGTTTGGGGTGTCTGGTATATTGGGATGAGTTTGGGGGTGCCTGATATATTGGGGTGAGACTGGGGTGTCTGGTATATTGAGGTGAGGTTGGGGGTGTCTGGTATATTGGGGTGTCTGGTATATTGGGTGAGGTTGGGGGTGTCTGGTATATTGGGATGTCTGGTATATTGGGTTGAGGTTGGGGTGTCTGGTATATTGGGGTGAGGTTGGGGGTGTCTGGTATATTGGGTTGAGGTTGGGGTGTCTGGTATATTGAGGTGTCTGGCATATTGGGGTGAGGCCAGGATGTCTTGTATATTGGGGTGAGACCGAGGGTGTCTGGTATATTGGGGTGAAGTTGGGGGTGTCTGGTATATTGGGGTGTCTGGTATATTGGGGTGAAGTTGGGGGTGTTTGGTATATTGGGGTGTTTGGTATATTGGGGTGAGGTTGGGGATGTCTGGTATATTGGGGTGTCTGGTATATTGGGGTGAGGTTGGGGGTGTCTGGTATATTGGGGTGTCTGGTATATTGGGGTGCCTGGCCCCCTTCCTTGGTCAGTCTGAAGTTTGCAGTCACAACCTCCATCGTCCATCGTTGGCCTACAGCTGAGTCTGGTGTTCCCGGGATGGGGGATGGGTGTCAGCATCATTCTGTGGATACACCTGTCTTTGGGGGAGGGGGTGGGGTGCAGATACACCTGTCTTTGGGGGAGGGGGTGGGTGCAGATACACCTGTCTTTGGGGGAGGGGGTGGGGTGCAGATACACCTGTCTTTGGGGGAGGGGGTGGGGTGCAGATACACCTGTTTTGGGGGAGGGGTGGGGGCACTTTGTGAGGATTTGGAGGCTGTTTGGGTTGAGAAGCTCTTGTTGTCCATCTGTCTTCACACACAAAGCTGGAGGAGAGGACAACAACACAGCAGAAGATAGTGGCAGGGGGGAAGGAAATCTCTGGAGGGGGGTCGGGTGGTAATACTGGGGGGGGGGGGGGTCAGGGCGGTGGTACCCCTAGTGATAGAGGACAATATTGGAGGGGAGGGAATCTCTGGAGGGGCGATGAGGCTGATGACATTTTTGGCATTGTCCTGGCATTGTCCGGAGATCCGGCCGGCTCAGTGGAATATGCGGGGGTAGAGTGGGGTGGGGGGGGGGTGAAAATCCTCCGCAGAGTCCAGCTAAACCGGTAATCATTATCTGCCATGTCTGAGTGCCAGACTCTGCTCCATGTGATTCTCCGCAACCCCCCCAGACTCCAGATCAGGGGTGGGGGGACTCCTCAGGGGATCTATGGGGGGATCATCTTACACAGACATGTGAGGGGACATGTCCAGGTGGGATAGGTATGTACTGATGGTGGGGCAAAGTCCAGGTGTGCTCTGGGTAATGTATGGGGGGGCTGATGGTGGTCAGGGATCCCGGGGTCATGAAATAACGGTGGTCAGGGATCCCAGGGTCACGGGATAATGGTGGCCCGGGATCCTGTGGATAGGGATCCTGGGGTCACAGAATAATGGTGGTTAGGGATCCCGGGGTCACAGAATAATGGTGGTCAGGGATCCCGGGGTCATGAAATAACGGTGGTCAGGGATCCCAGGGTCACGGGATAATGGTGGTCAGGGATTTTGGGGGTCACGGGATAACGGTGGTCAGGGATCCCGGGGTTACAGAATAACGGTGGTCAGGGATCCCGGGGTCATGAAATAACGGTGGTCAGGGATCCCAGGGTCACGGGATAATGGTGGTCAGGGATTTTGGGGGTCACGGGATAACGGTGGTCAGGGATCCCGGGGTCACAGAATAACGGTGGTCAGGGATCCCGGGGTCATGAATAACAGTGGTCAGGGATCTGATATATTGGGGTGAGGCCAGGGGTTTCTGGTATATTGAGGTTAGACCAGGGTGTCTGGTATATTGAGGTGAGGCCGGAGTGTTTGGTATTATGGGTTGAGGTTGGGGTGTCTGCCGGTATATTGGGGTGAACTTGGGGGTGTCTGGTATATTGGGTTGAGGTTGGGGGTGTCTGGTATATTGGGGTGAGGCAGGGGGTGTCTGGTATATGGGGGGGATGCCAGAGGTGTCTGGTATATTGGGGTGAGGCCGAGGGTGTCTGGTATATTGGGGTGAGGCAGGGGGTGTCTGGTATATGGGGGTGATGCCGGAGGTGTCTGGTATATCGAGGTGAGGCGGTGGGTGTCTGGTATATTGGGGTGAGACCACAGTGTCTGGTATATTGGGGTGAAACTAGGGTGTCTGGTATTATGGGGTGAGGTTGGGGTGTCTGGTATTATGGGGGGAGGTTGGGCGGTGTCTAGTATATTGGGGTGAGGTTGGGGGGTGTCTGATATATTTGGCTGAGTTTGGGGGTGTCTGGTATATTAGCGTGAGGCTGGGGGTGTCTGGTATATTGGGGTGAGGCTGGGGTTGTCTGGTATATTGGGGTGAAACTGCGGTGTCTGGTATGTTGGGGTGAGGCCGAGGTGTCTTGTATATTGGGGTGAGGTTGGGGGTGTCTGGTATATTGGGATGTCTGGTATAGTGGGTTGAGGTTGGGGTGTCTGGTATATTGAGGTGTCTGGTATATTGGGGTGAGGCCGGGATGTCTGGAATATTGGGGTGAGGTTGGGGGTGTCTGGTATATTGGGGTGAGGCCGAGGGTGTCTGATATATTGGGGTGAGACCGGGGGTGTCTGGTATATTGGGGTGAGGTTGGGGGTGTCTGGTATATTGGGGTGTCTGTTATATTGGGGTGAAGTTGGGGGTGTTTGGTATATTGGGGTGTCTGGTATATTTGGGTGAGGTTGGGGGTGTCTGGTATATTGGGGTGTCTGATATATTGGGGTGAAGTTGGGGGTGTTTAGTATATTGGGGTGTCTTGTCTATTGGGGTGAGGCCGAGGGTGTCTGGTATATTGGAGTGAGGCCGAGGGTGTCTGGTATATTGGGGTGAGGTTGGGGGTGTCTGGTATATGGGGGTGACGCCGGAGGTGTCTGGTATATCGAGGTGAGGCGGTGGGTGTCTGGTATATTGGGGTGAGACCACAGTGTCTGGTATATTGGGGTGAAACTAGGGTGTCTGGTATTATGGGGTGAGGTTGGGGTGTCTGGTATTATGGGGGGAGGTTGGGGGTGTCTAGTATATTGGGGTGAGGTTGGGGGGTGTCTGATATATTGGGCTGAGTTTGGGGGTGTCTGGTATATTAGCGTGAGGCTGGGGGTGTCTGGTATATTGGGGTGAGGCTGGGGTTGTCTGGTATATTGGGGTGAGACTGCGGTGTCTGGTATGTTGGGGTGAGGCCGGGGTGTCTTGTATATTGGGGTGAGGTTGGGGGTGTCTGGTATATTGGGATGTCTGGTATAGTGGGTTGAGGTTGGGGTGTCTGGTATATTGAGGTGTCTGGTATATTGGGGTGAGGCCGGGATGTCTGGAATATTGGGGTGAGGTTGGGGGTGTCTGGTATATTGGGGTGAGGCCGAGGGTGTCTGGTATATTGGGGTGAGACCGGGGGTGTCTGGTATATTGGGGTGAGGTTGGGGGTGTCTGGTATATTGGGGTGTCTGTTATATTGGGGTGAAGTTGGGGGTGTTTGGTATATTGGGCTGTCTGGTATATTTGGGTGAGGTTGGGGGTGTCTGGTATATTGGGGTGTCTGATATATTGGGGTGAAGTTGGGGGTGTTTAGTATATTGGGGTGTCTTGTCTATTGGGGTGAGGCCGAGGGTGTCTGGTATATTGGAGTGAGGCCGAGGGTGTCTGGTATATTGGGGTGAGGTTGGGGGTGTCTGGTATATTGGGGTGTCTAGTATATTGGGGTGAAGTTGGGGGTGTTTGGTATATTGGGGTGTCTAGTATGTTGGGGTGAGGTTGGGGGTGTCTGGTATATTGGGGTGTCTGGTATATTGGGGTGCCTGGCCCCCTTCCTTGGTCAGTCTGAAGTTTGCAGTCACAACCTCCATCGTCCATCGTTGGCCTACAGCTGAGTCTGGTGTTCCTGGGATGGGGGATGGGTGTCAGCATCATTCTGTGGATACACCTGTCTTTGGGGGAGGGGGTGGGGTGCAGATACACCTGTCTTTGGGGGAGGGGGTGGGGTGCAGATACACCTGTTTTGGGGGAGGGGTGGGGGCACTTTGTGAGGAATTGGAGGCTGTTTGGGTTGAGAAGCTCTTGTTGTCCATCTGTCTTCACACACAAAGCTGGAGGAGAGGACAACAACACAGCAGAAGATAGTGGCAGGGGGGAAGGAAATCTCTGGAGGGGGGTCGGGTGGTAATACTGGGGGGGGGTCAGGGCGGTGGTACCCCTAGTGATAGAGGACAATATTGGAGGGGAGGGAATCTCTGGAGGGGGCGATGAGGCCGATGACATTTTTGGCATTGTCCTGGCATTGTCCGGAGATCCGGCCGGCTCAGTGGAATATGCGGGGGTAGAGTGGGGTGGGGGGTGAAAATCCTCCGCAGAGTCCAGCTAAACCGGTAATCATTATCTGCCATGTCTGAGTGCCAGACTCTGCTCCATGTGATTCTCCGCAACCCCCCCAGACTCCAGATCAGGGGTGGGGGGACTCTTCAGGAGATCTATGGGGGGATCACCATACACAGACATGTGGGGGGACATGTCCAGGTGGGATAGGTATGTACTGATGGTGGGGCAAAGTCCAGGTGTGCTCTGGGTAATGTATGGGGGGTTGATGGTGGTGAGGGATCCTGGGGTCATGAAATAATGGTGGTCAGGGATCCCGGGGTCACAGAATAATGGTGGTCAGGGATCCCAGGGTCATGAAATAACAGTGGTCAGGGATCCCAGAGTCATGAAATAATGGTGGTCAGGGATCCCGGGATCATGAAATAATGGTGGTCAGGGATCCTAGGGTCACAGGATAATGGTGGTCAGGGATCCCGGGCTCACAGAATAAAGGTGGTCAGGGATCCCAGGGTCATGAAATAACGGTGGTCAGGGATACCGGAGTCATGAAATAATGGTGGTGGGGGATCCCGAGGTCATGATATAATGGTGGTCAGGGATCCCGGGGTCATCAAATAATGGTGGTCAGGGATCCCGGGGTCATCAAATAATGGTGGTCAGGGATCCCAGGGTCATCAAATAATGGTGGTCAGGGATCCCGGGGTCATCAAATAATGGTGGTCAGGGATCCCAGGGTCATGAAATAATGGTGGTCAGGGATCCCTGGGTCACAGGATAATGGTAGTTGCCCCATTCGCGGTTGGAGGACGTAGCTCTGTCGGGGTAAGAATCTTTTTATACTGAAGAAGGTGGCAGATCTTCAGATACAAAGCTTAGTAGAGGAACAGCTTGAGAATAAATGTAGGAAGGGCATTCAATGATAACGGCCTCTCATAGGAAGTCCAGGGGGGTAAAGAATTTGGGGTAAGGCCTTGTACCCAAGAAAAGTTTTGGGGCTAAGTGGACAGGGAATGTCGTACCAAACAGCAAAAATCCCAGAATCTCATTGTAGAATCACACGGACCTAGATGAACCCAAAACCGTTTCCCATAGCAACCCAACAATTTCCCACTTTAAGAGAAGCCCTGATTAGCTGTGATCGTGTCTCTGGAGGTTGGCCCAGTAAGTGGAATTATCTCAGTCAATACAGAAAGCTGAACCAATATTGTCCATCAATATTTATCCAGGATAAAGATCTGAGTCCTCGCCCGGCTCTGTGTCCCTGGATGACACGGCACCTTCAATATTCTGATGTGCAGACGCTCCCAAACTGGCACGGGCCGAGGGGCAATAAACAGCCACTTAACACCGGGAGAGGTCAGAACTTCTGTGTGATGATGGGAGAGATTGTAGTATAGGAGTCAGGTGAGCGCTGGGGGTGCAGCGATAATCTGAGGGGGCAGCGATAATCTGAGGGTCCAGAGATAATCTGGGGGTGCAGCGATAATCTGAGGGTCCAGAGATAATCTGAGGGTGTAGTGATAATCTGAGGGAGTAGTGATAATCTGAGATTGTAGTGATAATCTGAGGGTCCAGAGATAATCTGAGGGTGCAACAATAATCTGAGGGTGCAATAATAATCTGAGGGTGCAGTAATAATCTGAGGGTGTAGTGATAATCTGAGGGTGCAATAATAATCTGAGGGTGCAATAATAATCTGAGGGTGCAGTAATAATCTGAGGGTGTAGTGATAATCTGAGGGTCCAGAGATAATCTGAGGGTGTAGCGATAATCTGAGGGTCCAGAGATAATCTGAGGGTGTAGTGATAATCTGAGGGAGTAGTGATAATCTGAGATTGTAGTGATAATCTGAGGGTCCAGAGATAATCTGAGGGTGCAACAATAATCTGAGGGTGCAATAATAATCTGAGGGTGCAGTAATAATCTGAGGGTGTAGTGATAATCTGAGGGTGCAATAATAATCTGAGGGTGCAGTAATAATCTGAGGGTGTAGTGATAATCTGAGGGTCCAGAGATAATCTGAGGGTGTAGCGATAATCTGAGGGTGTAGTGATAATCTGAGGGTCCAGAGATAATCTGAGGGTGTAGTGATAATCTGAGGGTGCAATAATAATCTGAGGGTCCAGAGATAATCTGAGGGTGCAGAGATAATCTGAGGGTGCAGAGATAATCTGAGGGTCCAGAGATAATCTGAGGGTGTAGTGATAATCTGAGGGTGCAATAATAATCTGAGGGTCCAGAGATAATCTGAGGGTGCAGAGATAATCTGAGGGTGCAGAGATAATCTGAGGGTGCAGAGATAATCTGAGGGTCCAGAGATAATCTGAGGGTGTAGTGATAATCTGAGGGTGCAGTAATAATCTGAGGGTGTAGTGATAATCTGAGGGTGTAGTGATAATCTGAGGGTGCAATAATAATCTGAGGGTCCAGAGATAATCTGAGGGTCCAGAGATAATCTGAGGGTGCAGAGATAATCTGAGGGTCCAGAGATAATCTGAGGGTGCAGCGATAATCTGAGGGTGCAGCGATAATCTGAGGGTCCAGAGATAATCTGAGAGTGCAGAGATAATCTGAGGGTGCAGAGATAATCTGAGGGTCCAGAAATAATCTGGGGGTGCAGTGATAATCTGAGGGTGTAGTGATAATCTGAGGGTGTAGTGATAATCTGAGGGTGCAGAGATAATCTGAGGGTGTAGTGATAATCTGGGGTTGCAGCGATAATCTGAGGGTGCAGTAATAATCTGAGGGTGTAGTGATAATCTGAGGGTGCAGAGATAATCTGAGGGTGCAGTAATAATCTGGGGGTGCAGTAATGATCTGAGGGTGTAGTGATAATCTGAGGGTGTAGTGATAATCTGAGGGTGCAGAGATAATCTGAGGGTGTAGTGATAATCTGAGGGCAGAGAGAGCAGAGCGCCCTCATAATCAGATTACAGTGGCCAGGAAACATCCAGGAGACACCCCATACCTCAGTGCTAACAGTAGCGTAGCATTGCAGGGAATGGGGCAGCCGGTGAGGTTGCCCCAGGTGAAACATTTAGAGGGGCACAGACAGGGCTGGTGCCACCATACAGCAGCCCAGATAGCAGGCAAACTAAAACCCCCATGCTGGGCCCGGTATGAGAGAGGGTCCCAGTAGGGGGAGAGGGTGCCGGTAGGAGAGAGGGTCCCAGTAGGGGAGAGAGTTCCGGTAGGGGAGGGGAGAGAGTCCCGGTAGGTGAGAGGGTGCCCGGTAGAGGAGAGGGTCCCGGTAGGGGAGAGGGTGCCCGGTAGGAGAGAGGGTCGTCCCAGTAGGGGAGAGGGTCCCGGTAGAGGAAAGGGTGCTGGTAGGAGAGAGGGCGCCCAGTAGGGGAGAGGGTGCCCGGTATGGGAGAGGGTCCCGGTAGAGGAGAGGGTGCCGGTAGGGGAGAGAGTGCTCGGTAGAAGAGAGGGTCCCATTAGGGGAGAGGGTGCCCGGTAGAAGAGAGGGTGCCGGTAGGGGAGAGGGTCCCAGTAGGGGAGAGGGTCGCGATAGGGGAGAGGGTGGCCGGTAGGAAAGAGGGTCCCAGTAGCGGAGAGGGTGCCCGGTAGAGGAGAGAGTCCTAGTAGGGGAGAGGGTGCTGGGTAAGGGAGAGGGTCCCGGTAGGGGAGAGGGTCCCAGTAGAGGAGAGGGTGCCCTGTAGAGGAGAGGGTCCCGGTAGAGGAGAGGGTGCCGGTAGAGGAGAGGGTGCCGGTAGAGGAGAGGGTGCCGGTAGAGGAGAGGGTCCCGGTAGGGGAGAGGGTCCCGGTAGGGGAGAGGGTCCCGGTAGAGGAGAGGGTCCCGGTAGAGGAGAGGGTGCCGGTAGAGGAGAGGGTCCCGGTAGAGGAGAGGGTGCCCGGTAGAGGAGAGGGTCCTAGTAGGGGAGAGGGTCCCGGTAAGGGAGAGGGTCCCGGTAGGGGAGAGGTTGCCGGTAGAGGAGAGGGTCCTGGTAGAGGAGAGGGTGCCGGTAGAGGAGAGGGTGCCCGGTAGAGGAGAGGGTCCTAGTAGGGGAGAGGGTCCCGGTAGGGGAGAGGGTCCTAGTAAAGGAGAGGGTCCCGGTAGAGGAGAGGGTCCCGGTAGAGGAGAGGGTGCCAGTAGAGGAGAGGGTGCCCGGTAGAGGAGAGGGTCCTAGTAGGGGAGAGGGTCCCGGTAGGGGAGAGGTAGAGGAGAGGGTGCCGGTAGAGGAGAGGGTCCCGGTAGGGGAGAGGGTGCCGGTAGAGGAGAGGGTCCCGGTAGAGGAGAGGGTGCCGGTAGAGGAGAGGGTCCCGGTAGGGGAGAGGGTCCCGGTAGAGGAGAGGGTCCCGGTAGAGGAGAGGGTGCCGGTAGAGGAGAGGTAAAGGAGAGGGTGCCGGTAGAGGAGAGGGTCCCGGTAGAGGAGAGGGTCCCGGTAGAGGAGAGGGTCCCGGTAGAGGAGAGGGTCCCGGTAGAGGAGAGGGTGCCGGTAGAGGAGAGGGTCCCGGTAGGGGAGAGGGTGCCGGTAGAGGAGAGGGTCCCGGTAGGGGAGAGGGTGCCCGGTAGGGGAGAGGGTGCCCGATAGGGGAGAGGGTGCCCGGTAAGGGAGAGGATCCCGGTAGAGGAGAGGGTGCCCGGTAGAGGAGAGGGTGCCAGTAGAGGAGAGGGTCCCAGTAGGGGAGAGGGTGCCGGTAGAGGAGAGGGTCCTGGTAGAGGAGAGGGTGCCGGTGGAGGAGAGGGTCCCGCTAGAGGAGAGGGTGCCGGTAGAGGAGAGGGTGCTGGTAGAGGAGAGGGTCCCAGTAGGGGAGAGGGTCCCGGTAGATGAGAGGGTCCCGGTAGAGGGTCCCGGTAGAGGAGAGGGTGCCGGAAGAGGAGAGGGTCCCGCTAGAGGAGAGGGTGCCGGTAGGGGAGAGGGTGCCCGGTAAGGGAGAGGGTCCCGGTAGAGGAGAGGGTGCCGGTAGAGGAGAGGGTGCCGGTAGAGGAGAGGGTGCCGGTAGAGGAGAGGGTCCCGGTAGGGGAGAGGGTGCCCGGTAGAGGAGAGGGTGCCGGGAGAGGAGAGGGTCCCAGTAGGGAGAAGGTGCCCGGTAAGGGAGAGGGTCCCGGTAGAGGAGAGGGTGCCGGTAGAGGAGAGGGTCCCGCTAGAGGAGAGGGTGCCGGTAGAGGAGAGGAGAGGGTGCCGGTAGAGGAGAGGGTCCCGGTAGGGGGAGAGGGTGCCGGTAGGGGAGAGAGTTCCGGTAGGGGAGAGAGTCCCGGTAGGTGAGAGGGTGCCCGGTAGAGGAGAGGGTCCCGGTAGGGGAGAGGGTGCCCGGTAGGAGAGAGGGTCGTCCCAGTAGGGGAGAGGGTCCCGGTAGAGGAAAGGGTGCTGGTAGGAGAGAGGGCGCCCAGTAGGGGAGAGGGTGCCCGGTATGGGAGAGGGTCCCGGTAGAGGAGAGGGTGCCGGTAGGGGAGAGAGTGCTCGGTAGAAGAGAGGGTCCCATTAGGGGAGAGGGTGCCCGGTAGAAGAGAGGGTGCCGGTAGGAGAGAGGGTCCCAGTAGGGGAGAGGGTCCCGGTAGAGGAAAGGGTGCTGGTAGGAGAGAGGGCGCCCAGTAGGGGAGAGGGTGCCCGGTATGGGAGAGGGTCCCGGTAGAGGAGAGGGTGCCGGTAGGGGAGAGAGTGCTCGGTAGAAGAGAGGGTCCCATTAGGGGAGAGGGTGCCCGGTAGAAGAGAGGGTGCCGGTAGGGGAGAGGGTCCCAGTAGGGGAGAGGGTCGCGATAGGGGAGAGGGTGGCCGGTAGGAAAGAGGGTCCCAGTAGCGGAGAGGGTGCCCGGTAGAGGAGAGAGTCCTAGTAGGGGAGAGGGTGCTGGGTAAGGGAGAGGGTCCCGGTAGGGGAGAGGGTCCCAGTAGAGGAGAGGGTGCCCTGTAGAGGAGAGAGTCCCGGTAGAGGAGAGGGTCCCAGTAGAGGAGAGGGTGCCGGTAGAGGAGAGGGTGCCGGTAGAGGAGAGGGTGCCGGTAGAGGAGAGGGTCCCGGTAGGGGAGAGGGTCCCGGTAGGGGAGAGGGTCCCGGTAGAGGAGAGGGTCCCGGTAGAGGAGAGGGTGCCGGTAGAGGAGAGGGTCCCGGTAGAGGAGAGGGTGCCCGGTAGAGGAGAGGGTCCTAGTAGGGGAGAGGGTCCCGGTAGCGGAGAGGGTCCCGGTAGGGGAGAGGTTGCCGGTAGAGGAGAGGGTCCTGGTAGAGGAGAGGGTGCCGGTAGAGGAGAGGGTGCCCGGTAGAGGAGAGGGTCCTAGTAGGGGAGAGGGTGCCGGTAGAGGAGAGGGTCCCGGTAGAGGAGAGGGTCCCGGTAGAGGAGAGGGTCCCGGTAGAGGAGAGGGTGCCCGGTAGAGGAGAGGGTCCTAGTAGGGGAGAGGGTCCCGGTAGAGGAAAGGGTGCTGGTAGGAGAGAGGGCGCCCAGTAGGGGAGAGGGTGCCCGGTATGGGAGAGGGTCCCGGTAGAGGAGAGGGTGCCGGTAGGGGAGAGAGTGCTCGGTAGAAGAGAGGGTCCCATTAGGGGAGAGGGTGCCCGGTAGAAGAGAGGGTGCCGGTAGGGGAGAGGGTCCCAGTAGGGGAGAGGGTCGCGATAGGGGAGAGGGTGGCCGGTAGGAAAGAGGGTCCCAGTAGCGGAGAGGGTGCCCGGTAGAGGAGAGAGTCCTAGTAGGGGAGAGGGTGCTGGGTAAGGGAGAGGGTCCCGGTAGGGGAGAGGGTCCCAGTAGAGGAGAGGGTGCCCTGTAGAGGAGAGAGTCCCGGTAGAGGAGAGGGTCCCAGTAGAGGAGAGGGTGCCGGTAGAGGAGAGGGTGCCGGTAGAGGAGAGGGTGCCGGTAGAGGAGAGGGTCCCGGTAGGGGAGAGGGTCCCGGTAGGGGAGAGGGTCCCGGTAGAGGAGAGGGTCCCGGTAGAGGAGAGGGTGCCGGTAGAGGAGAGGGTCCCGGTAGAGGAGAGGGTGCCCGGTAGAGGAGAGGGTCCTAGTAGGGGAGAGGGTCCCGGTAGGGGAGAGGGTCCCGGTAGGGGAGAGGTTGCCGGTAGAGGAGAGGGTCCTGGTAGAGGAGAGGGTGCCGGTAGAGGAGAGGGTGCCCGGTAGAGGAGAGGGTCCTAGTAGGGGAGAGGGTCCCGGTAGGGGAGAGGGTGCCGGTAGAGGAGAGGGTCCCGGTAGAGGAGAGGGTCCCGGTAGAGGAGAGGGTCCCGGTAGAGGAGAGGGTCCCGGTAGAGGAGAGGGTGCCCGGTAGAGGAGAGGGTCCTAGTAGGGGAGAGGGTCCCGGTAGGGGAGAGGGTGCCCGGTAGAGGAGAGGGTCCCGGTAGAGGAGAGGGTGCCGGTAGAGGAGAGGGTCCCGGTAGAGGAGAGGGTGCCAGTAGAGGAGAGGGTGCCCGGTAGAGGAGAGGGTCCTAGTAGGGGAGAGGGTGCCGGTAGAGGAGAGGGTCCCGGTAGAGGAGAGGGTCCCTGTAGAGGAGAGGGTCCCGGTAGAGGAGAGGGTGCCCGGTAGAGGAGAGGGTCCTAGTAGAGGAGAGGGTCCCGGTAGAGGAGAGGGTCCCGGTAGAGGAGAGGGTGCCAGTAGAGGAGAGGGTGCCCGGTAGAGGAGAGGGTCCTAGTAGGGGAGAGGGTCCCGGTAGGGGAGAGGTAGAGGAGAGGGTGCCGGTAGAGGAGAGGGTCCCGGTAGGGGAGAGGGTGCCGGTAGAGGAGAGGGTCCCGGTAGGGGAGAGGGTGCCCGGTAAGGGAGAGGGTCCCGGTAGAGGAGAGGGTCCCGGTAGAGGAGAGGGTGCCGGTAGAGGAGAGGTAAAGGAGAGGGTGCCGGTAGAGGAGAGGGTCCCGGTAGAGGAGAGGGTCCCGGTAGAGGAGAGGGTCCCGGTAGAGGAGAGGGTGCCGGTAGAGGAGAGGGTCCCGGTAGGGGAGAGGGTGCCGGTAGAGGAGAGGGTCCCGGTAGGGGAGAGGGTGCCCGATAGGGGAGAGGGTGCCCGGTAAGGGAGAGGGTCCCGGTAGAGGAGAGGGTGCCCGGTAGAGGAGAGGGTGCCAGTAGAGGAGAGGGTCCCAGTAGGGGAGAGGGTGCCGGTAGAGGAGAGGGTCCTGGTAGAGGAGAGGGTGCCGGTGGAGGAGAGGGTCCCGCTAGAGGAGAGGGTGCCGGTAGAGGAGAGGGTGCCGGTAGGGGAGAGGGTGCCCGGTAAGGGAGAAGGTCCCGGTAGAGGAGAGGGTGCCGGTAGAGCAGAGGGTCCCGGTAGAGGAGAGGGTGCCGGTAGAGGAGAGGGTGCCGGTAGAGGAGAGGGTCCCGGTAGGGGAGAGGGTGCCCGGTAGAGGAGAGGGTGCCGGGAGAGGAGAGGGTCCCAGTAGGGAGAAGGTGCCCGGTAAGGGAGAGGGTCCCGGTAGAGGAGAGGGTGCCGGTAGAGGAGAGGGTCCCGCTAGAGGAGAGGGTGCCGGTAGAGGAGAGGAGAGGGTGCCGGTAGAGGAGAGGGTCCCGGTAGAGGAGAGGGTGCCGGTAGAGGAGAGGGTCCCGGTAGGGGAGAGGGTCCCGGTAGGGGAGAGGGTGCCCGGTAAGGGAGAGGGTCCCGGTAGAGGAGAGGGTGCTGGTAGGGGAGAGGGTGACGGTAGAGGAGAGGGTCCCGGTAGAGGAGAGGGTGCCGGTAGAGGAGAGGGTCCCAGTAGGGGAGAGGGTGCCGGTAGAGGAGAGGGTCCCAGTAGGGGAGAGGGTGCCGGTAGAGGAGAGGGTCCCAGTAGGGGAGAGGGTGCCGGTAGAGGAGAGGGTGCCGGTAGAGGAGAGGGTGCCGGTAGAGGAGAGGGTCATGGTAGGGGAGAGGGTGCCCGGTAAGGGAGAGGGTCCCGGTAGAGGAGAGGGTGCCGGTAGAGGAGAGGGTGCCGGTAGAGGAGAGGGTCCCGGTAGGGGAGAGGGTGCCCGGTACGGGAGAGGTTGCCGGTAGAGGAGAGGGTCCCGGTAGAGGAGAGGAGAGGGTCCCGGTAGAGGAGAGGGTGCCGGTAGAGGAGAGGGTGCCGGTAGAGGAGAGGGTCATGGTAGGGGAGAGGGTGCCCGGTAAGGGAGAGGGTCCCGGTAGAGGAGAGGGTGCCGGTAGAGGAGAGGGTCCCGGTAGGGGAGAGGGTGCCCGGTACGGGAGAGGTTGCCGGTAGAGGAGAGGGTCCCGGTAGAGGAGAGGGTGCCCATTAAGGGAGAGGGTCCCGGTAGAGGAGAGGGTGCCGGTAGAGGAGAGGGTCCCGGTAGAGGAGAGGGTGCCCGGTAAGGTAGAGGGTCCCGGTAGAGGAGAGGGTGCAGCGTGGCAGTTTTAATTGGCTGCTGTTTAGCTGCTGTCACCGAGAACGCAGAAAGAATGGATGGAGTCATGCGGAGGAGGGCAGAGCGGTGGACAGATCCCGAGTGTCTGCAGCCAGTGAGCGCTGTGCTGTACGCAGGGGAGGGGTTAGAGGCGTCTACCCGCTGGTTACTACATCTACCGCTGCCAGAATCCCTGCTGGAGATATTCTCCTGCCTGCGTGGCACACAGATAACCCCCCTGTACCCGGTGCTGCCAGACTGGTGAGATGTGGGGGGGATTGTGTGTGTGAAGGGGTAGGGGGTTATCTGGAGGTGTGATCAGAGTGGAGGGATTTGGTGGGGATCTGGAGGAGGGTTCTAGTGGAGGGATCTGGAGGAGTGATTAGAATGGAGGGATCTGGGGGTGTGATCACAGTTGACACCCCCAACACCCCATAACTCTGTCCTAACCCCCTACAACACACCCCTACACCACATAACTCAGTTCCAACACCCTACAAAACCCCAAAACTCTGCCCTAACACCCTACTACACACCCCCTACAACCCATATCTCAGCCCTATTACCCTACAGTACACCCCGTAACTCAGTCCTAAAGCCCTATAACACACTCCTACACCCATAACTCATGACTAACACCCCCTACACCCCATAACTTAGCCCTAACACCCTACAGCACACCTCCTACACCCCCCATAACCCAGCCCTGACACCCTGCAAGACCACCACACGCCTACTACACCCCAAAACCTAGCCCTAAAACTCTGCAAGACCAACACATCTCATTTCTCCCCATAATCCAGCCCTGACACCCTACAAGATCACCAAACACCTCCCACACCCTATAACCTAGTCCTCACACCCTATAACACAACCACAAACATCCTACACACAGTAAGTCAGCCCTGATACCATACATGACCACCACACATCTATTACACCCCAAAACCTAGCTCTGACACCATTGAAGACCAGCGCACACCTCATACATCCCATGACCCAGCCCTGACACTCTACCTACAAGACCAAAACACACCTCCTACACCCCTTAACCATGTCCCGACACCCTACTACATCACTACACACCTCCTACATTCTATAACCCAGCCCTGGAACCATACAAGACCAGCACACACCTTCTACAACCCATAACCCTATTACTGACACCCTGCAAGACCATCAAACACCTCCTACACCTCATAACCTGGCCCTGATACCCTACAACACATATATTTAGTCCTGATACCCTACAAAACCGATACTCTGGCCAGGTACCCTACAACACAGACACTCAGTGCTGATACCTTACAACAATGATACTCAATCCTGATATCCTACTACACCTATACTCAGCCCTGATATCCTACAACAATGACACTCAGTCCTGATACCCTACAACACTAATACTCAGTCCTGATACCCTGCAATACCGATACTCAGCCCTGATACCCTACAACACCGATACTCAGCCCTGATACCCTACAACAATGACACTCGGTCCTGATACCCTACAACACTAATACTCAGTCCTGATACCTTGCAATACTGATACTCAGCCCTGATACCCTACAACACCGATACTCAGCCCTGATACCCTACAACAATGACACTCAGTCCTGATACCCTACAACACTAATACTCAGTCCTGATACCTTGCAATACTGATACTCAGCCCTGATACCCTACAACACCGATACTCAGCCCTGATACCCTACAACACCGATACTCAGCCCTGATACCCTACAACAATGATACTCAGTCCTGGTACCCTACAATACAGATACTCAGTCCTGATACTCTGCAACGATACTCAGTCCTGATACCCTACAACACCGATACTCAGCCCTGATACCCTACAACACCGATACTCAGCCCTGATACCCTACAACACTGATACTCAGCCCTGATACCCTACAACACCGATACTCAGCCCTGATGCCCTATAACACCAATACTCAGCCCTGATACCCTACAACACCGATACTCAGTCCTGATACCCTACAACACCAATACTCAGCCCTGATACCCTACAACACCGATACTCAGTCCTGATACCCTACAACACCGATACTCAGTCCTGATACCCTACAACACTGATACTCAGTCCTGAAACCATATAACAACGACACTCAGCCCTGAAACCCTATAACAACGATACTCAGCCCTGATACCCTACAACACCGATACTCAGCCCTGATACTCTACAACACCGATATACTCAGCCCTCATAATCTACAACACCAATACTCAGTCCTGATACCCTACAACACAAATACTAAGCCCTGATACCCTACAACACAGCTACTAAACCCTGATACTCTACAACACCGATATTCAGTCCTGATACCCTACAACACCGATACTAAGCCCTGATACCCTACAACACTGATACTCAGCCCTGATACTCTACAACACCGATACTCAGTCCTGATGCCCTACGACACTGATACTCAGTTCTGATGCCCTACTAAACCGATACTCAGTCCTGATACCCTACAACACAGATACTAAGCCCCGATACCCTACAACACCAATTCTCAGCCCTGATACCCTACAACACTGATACTAAGCCCTGATATTCTACAACACCGATACTAAGCCCTGATACCCTATAACACCGATACTAAGCCCTGATACCCTACAACACAGATACTAAGCCCTCATACCCTACAACACTGATACTCATTCCTGATACCCTTCAACATCGATACACACCCAGCCCCACACCCTACAAGATTAGCACATACCTCCTACACCCCCCCAGCCCTAATACTCTACAACACCACTACACATCTCCGACACCCCATAAACTGGTGTCTCCTCCAGTTAGCCTTTAATCACCCGTCTGGATGTGTCATGGGGAACACGGCTCTCTGTGATTCTACACAATGTACATTTTATTCTTCTCACCTACAGCGTGAAGATCCGGTCTTGGCTGAGGTTGGTGAAGATCCAATCTTGGCTGAGGTCGTTCCATGAAGGTCATCTCCTCCTGGCCCCTGAGTGGTGGCAGGGCTTGGGTCATGTGACGCACCTTCTCTAGAAGAACATAGGACACTATGTCCTCATCTGGTTCTTCTTTCCGAGTACCCTGCCCTCTGCCTAGGCCACGCCCCCTGCGGCCCCTAGCTGGGGGGCGGGCAATAGGGATGGAGCTTCCAATAGTGATGTAGGAGAAGGTGGGTTCCTGAGGTGAAGGTAGGGGCCACAGGTCAGCCAGGGTCACCGTGGTGTCATCCGCATCATCTGCAATAAATATACAAAGGTGAGATGGGCGGTGACGGAGGCAAGTCCCTATTCCCTGCGCTCTGTGAATTGGGGAACACCTACACTGATCCGCGGGGGCCGGATAGGAGGAGTCTGGCGTATGGACTTCTGATCTCATTGGTTCACACACAGAAATGAAGAGCCGGAAGGCCAATTGAGGGAGGACAAGAAACACGGCATGAGAGAAAATCACGGGACAGTCTACACCGACATATACAAACAAAATGGCCGCCAGGCACTGGGTGACCCGAACAGGAAACAGTACAATTACTGAGCAGGAAGTCCCCTGAGCGCAGCAGAATATCTTCCCCTCTCAAATCTGTGGGAGGATATTAACAACGCCGCTCAGGGGTCCCTTGTGAGGGATGAGGATAGAAATTTGTGGAGCGAAAAAACATTCCAAAAACAGTAACAACGAGGAAATACTATACAGACCGGTCACTATACAGTATAATAGTAGATACCCCCTGTGACAGACCTAGCCAGGACAGAGGCTTTTGGAGGGGACTGAATGCTAGCCTCTTGCCTACCTATTATGGGCCCTGGCATTTGGGGGAATGATGCTTCTATTTGTGAGCTGCATGCCTGGGGACCCTTGAGGTGGTGTTACTTTAGATTCAGGTCCATGTCCCCCCAAGACACACAGACTGTGGGGACCCTTTATATGCCATATTAGAAATAGTGACTGATTCATACTGTTGGGACACATACTGTTAGATGCTGATGTCATCAACTCCAGCCACTGTCTGTTGTCTTCTATAATGTAAATGAGTTTGGTCTGGCTTGCCACAGCTTCTAAGAGTATTTCCCCCATTGTTGTTTGTGCTAATTAATTAACCTTGCTATTGTATGAAGGAGTTCTGTGTTGATGTTTATGATAATGTATAATCTACTGTGTGAAGCTCGGTGACAACAAGTCTGACCTGTAGTGAAATCCTGAGTAATCATAACAATGCTCAGGAGGGCACGGAGACACATGGGCTGCTTTAAGGGATTCGTTAATTAGCTCTTGTTAATTCTGTTTTTGGTTACAGGTGTATTGTTAGAGTAATATGAGCAGGAGGGGGGGCCTCCTCTTTTATGCCCCGTACACACGGTCGGATTTTCCGATGGAAAATGTCCGATCGGAGCGTGTTGTCGGAAAATCCGACCGTGTGTGGGCTCCATCGGACATTTTCCATCGGATTTTCCAACACACAAAGTTGGAGAGCAGGAGATAAAATTTTCCGACAACAAAATCCGATCGTGTGTACACAAATCCGACGGACAAAGTGCCACGCATGCTCAGAATAAATAAAGAGATGAAAGCTATTGGCCACTGCCCCGTTTATAGTCCCGACGTACGTGTTTTACGTCACCGTGTTCAGAATGATCGGATTTTCCGACAACTTTGTGTGACCGTGTGTATGCAAGACAAGTTTGAGACAACATCCGTCGGAAAAAACCTAAGATTTTGTTGTCGGAATGTCCGAACAAAGTCCGACCGTGTGTACGCCCTATCAGAGTATTTCCCCCATTGTTGTTTGTGCTAATTAACCTTGCTATTGTATGAAAGAGTTCTGTGTTGATGTTTATGATAATGTATAATCTACTGTGTGAAGCTCGGTGACAACAAGTCTGACCTGTAGTGAAATCCTGATTAATCATAACAATGCTCAGGAGGGCACGGAGACACATGGGCTGCTTTAAGGGATTAGTTAATTAGCTCTTGTTAATTATGTTTTTGGTTACAGGTGTATTGTTAGAGTAATATGAGCAGGAGGGGGGGCCTCCTCTTTTACTGTATATAAGACTTGCATTTTGGTTCTAATAAAAGAGTCCATGTTCAGCAACTAAACAAGTATCATCTTGTTTTGTGCTTGTGAGTTGTTGGAATATCTGATATCTGTATACAGACTGGGATGAATGGGTATATGACGGAAGCACTCAAGCAGAGTGTGGGACGTTCCGTGACATTGGTGGCAAGCAGCGGGACGCTTCCTGCAGTCTGGGACATCCAAACTTCCACCTGGATCCAAGGTCCGGATAGCAGGAGAGGTACAGATACCAGCCGCCATGGAAGAGGAATTCAGAAGGAGGTTACGAGAGATGCAGATACAGCACAGAGGACCAGTGTCAGAGCAGGTCCTGCTGGGATGGTTTGATTCTATTCGCTGCAAACTGTGGAAGGAAGCTCTAGCCCATGATCAGCAACACCAGGGAAAAGTTCTCCCCTCCATCCATGAAAGGTACTGGTCGCAGTATGGATTGCGGGTGCTGTTTTTGGGAGAAAAACCACACAAGGAGCAGACAGCGGAATTAAGCAGGCTGGTCTTGGCAGAGATGCGGTTGGATGAGAGCTACAGAGCCCTCCGGTGGCATGTATCCCAAGCATGTCCCTAGATAGCGGATGACAGCCCAATGGAAGGTTTTGGCTACGGTGGCCCGGGACTGTTGTATGTGAAGCTGACAGGGGACCCTAACTTTGGGAGTGATTTGGAGTGGCGGTTGGAGGAAATCATGGATTTCAGAGAAGGGCTACTGAACGTCTCAGAAGTGATCTGGGCACTGGAAAATTTGGAGTTTCTGGCCATTCAAGAATAGGAGCTGGAGATCGCCTACAGACGGCTGCTAGACTCTGCTCAGCGCCGGGGCTGGGCTCCCTTTGCCTGGGACTATCAGAAAGTACCAGTTGACAACTCTGAAATCCTGGCTGAAGAGTCAGCAATGTGGCAGAGTAACAGTGTGCTTTGCCAACCTGCCCCTGCAGCTATGGACGCAGAGGTCTTATGGCGGATGCAGCAAGTGCTGACTGACCTTGATGAGCCTCCAGCAAAAGAGCTGGTATTAGGGCCAAACTTCACTGTGCTCTGCCCAGTACCAACAGCAGTATCTGTGGAGTTACAAGGAACTTCCCCAGCTGGAGCGCTGGCCACCGGACAGAGGGTCCAAGACCTCTGCCCCACATCTGTGGCAGTTCCGGAGGCTCAGGGTGAGAAGGCGGTGGTCACTTCCCAGCAGCAGATCAGGATACAGGGGGAGAAGGGAGAGGAGGTGTTCGTCGTCCCTCCCCAATAGTTGGCCAGGGTGGAGGAAGCGGTCTTTCCTCCCCGGCAAAGATCCGTGCACCTGGGAGACAGTACCACAGACATGTCGTCCCAGCAGCCAGATGAGTGAATGGAAAAGGAAGCAGCCGGCTCACCTCCCCAATGACAGCTACACAGTTTGGGAGTGGAGGAAGCCAGCCTCCTGCCCCAACGGTTAGCCGGAGCGGAGGATGTGGAGTCCCCAGCAGAAGTGCTGGCAACAGGGCAGAGTGCTACCAACCTCTGCCCAGCACCGGTAACAACTGTGGAGTTCCAGGGAGCCGGGGCAGACGGCCCCTCTCTCCAGAGACAAGCGGATGTAGTAAAGCTTCTACTCCCAGCTGAATCACTGGCAACAGGGCAGAGCGCTACTGACCTCTGCCTAGCACCTACAGTGTCTCTACAGCTTCAGGAACCTGGGGCGATTGGCCCCTCTGCCCAGCAGCAGACCGAGCCCCGGAATGTTAAAAACCACCCAGAAAAAGCGGAAAATGCAACCGTGTGTATGCTCCATCGGTCTTTTGCTGTTCTTTATTTGGTTGGGAAAAGTTCCTATCCGAAAATGCTATCCTCTGTACAAATTCCGACTCCCAAAATTCCTACGCATGCTCGGAAGCATTGAACTTAATTTTCTCGGCTCGTCGTAGCGTTGTACGTCATCGTGTTCTTGAGGGTCGAAAGTTCAAAGAACTTTTGTGTGACCGTGTGTATGCAAGGCAAGCTTGAGCAGAAAAAACATCCAAGTTTTTTCCGACGGAAAATCCGCTCGTGTGTACGGGGCATTAGAGTAATATTTGCAGGAGGGGGGACCTCCTCTTTTACTGTATATAAGACTTGTATTTTGGTTCTAATAAAACAGTCCATGTTCATCAACTAAATAAGTATCGTCTTGTTTTGTGCTTGTGAGTTGTTGGAATATCTGATATCTATATTCAGACTGGGAGGAAGCGCTTTGTGATGAATGCACTCAAGCGGAGTGCGTGACATTTCGTTACACCCCTACAGGCCGGGTATTATATATCACTATCATATAATAATATCCTTATATACTGACTGGTCCTTATAAATTAGCATCAATATAATATATAATCTCTCTACAGACCAGTTATTTTATATCACTATCATATAATAATATCTCTATACAAACCAGCCATTATATATATATATTATCTGACAAAAAATAAGTACACCCCTCACATTTGTGTAAATCTTTTCTTCTGTCTTTTCATGTGACAACACTGAAGAAATGACACTTGTCTACAATGTAAAGTAGTGAGTGTACAGCTTGTATAACAGTGTAAATTTGCTGTCCCCTCAAAATAACTCAACACACAGCCATTAATGTCTAAACCGCTGGCAACAAAAGTCAGTACACCCCTAAGTGAAAATCTCCAAATTGGGCCCAATTAGCTATTTTCCCTCCCCCGGTGTCATGTGACTCGTTAGTGTTACAGGGTCTCAGGTGTGAATGGGGAGCAGGTGTGTTAAATTTGGTGTTATCGCTCTCACTCTCTCATACTGGTCACTGGAAGTACAACATGGCACCTCATGGCAAAGAACTCTCTGAGGATCTGAAAATAAGAATTGTTGCTCTACATAAAGATGGCCTAGGCTATAAGAAGATTGCCAAGACCCTGAAACTGATCTGCAGCACGGTGGCCAAGACCATACAGCGGTATAACAGGACAGGTTCCACTCAGAACAGGCCTCGCCATGGTCAACCAAAGAAGTTGAGGTCACGTGCTCAGCGTCATATCCAGAGGTTGTCTTTGGGAAATAGACGTATGAGTGCTGCCAGCATTGCTGCAGAGGTTGTAGGGGTGGGGGGTCAGCCTGTCAGTGCTCAGACCATACGCCGCACACTGCATCAAATTGGTCTGCATGGCTGTCATCCCAGAAGGAAGCCTCTTCTAAAGATGATGTACAAGAAAGTCCACAAACAGTTTGCTGAAGACAAGCAGACTAAGGACATGGATTACTGGAACCATGTCCTGTGGTCTGATGAGACCAAGATAAATGTATTTGGTTCAGATGGTGACAAGCGTGTGTGGGGGCAACCAGGTGAGGAGGACAAAGACAAGTGTGTCTTGTCTACAGTCAAGCATGGTGGTGGGGGTGTCATGGTCTGGGGCTGCATGAGTGCTGCCGGCACTGGGGGGCTACAGATCATTGATGGAACCATGAATGCCAACATGTACTGTGACATACTGAAGCAGAGCATGATCCCCTCCCTTCAGAGACTGGACCGCAGGGCAGTATTCCAACATGATAACCACCCCAAACACACCTCCAAGACCACCACTGCCTTGCTAAAGAAGCTGAGGGTAAAGGTGATGGACTGGCCAAGCATGTCTCCAGACCTAAACCCTATTGATCATCTGTGGGACATCCTCAAAGGGAAGGTGGAGGAGCGCAAGGTCTCTAACATCCACCAGCTCTGTGATGTCCTCATGGAGGAGGGGAAGAGGACTCCAGTGACAACCTGTGAAGCTCTGGTGACCTCCATGTCCAAGAGGGTTAAGGCAGTGCTGGAAAATAATGGTGGCCACACAAAATATTGACACTTTGGCCCCAATTTGGAGATTTTCACTTAGGGGTGTACTGACTTTTGATGCCAGCGGTTTAGACATTAAGACCCCTTTCACACGGGGGCGCTTTGCAGGCGCTACAGCGATAAAAATAGCACCTGCAAAGCGCCCTGAAAGACCTGCTGCTGTGTCTCCAATGTGAAAGCCCCGAGTGCTTTCACACTGGAGCGGTGCGCTGGCAGAACGGTAAAAAAAGTCCTGCTAGCAGCATCTTTGGAGCGAAATCAATGGGGCAGTATGGCTATACTGCTGGCATAGCGCTTTGCGGTGGTTTTAACCCTTTCTCGGCTGCTAGCAGGGGGATAACACCGTCCCGCTAGCGGCTGAATAACGCCGCTAAAACTACAGTAAAGCGGCACTAAAAATAGCGCCGTTTTACCTCCGCCCCCGCCCCAGCGTGAAAGGGGCTTAATGGCTGTGTGTTGAGTTATTTTGAGGGGACAGCAAATTTACACTGTTATACAAGCTGTACACTCACTACTTTACATTGTAGACAAGTGTCATTTCTTCAGTGTTGTCACATGAAAAGATAGAAGAAAAGATTTACACAAATGTCACTGAGGGGTGTACTTACTTTTGTCAGATACTGTACATATAGATCAGGTATTATATAACAAGATCCCTCCATATAGACCAGTGATTATATATCTGTATCATATAGTAAGATCCTACAGACCGGTCATTATGTAGGAGAAGATCCCTCTATATAATGTATACAGAGCTCATACCATCCGGGGGGCAGGAGTCCGGGGTGCTAGAGGTAGTAGATGGAGCGTCCTCTGCAGGAAGAACAGACATATATTATTATTATTACCAATGTATACTGAGTGGGGTATATACAGTATGATAGGAATTGATATTATAGACGGGGGGATGGTAGTATAAGGACAATATATGAAGAGACATACCTCTATATAATGACTGTGTACCCCATATACTATCCACTGCATGTGTTCCCCCATATATGATCCTCTATATGTGCCCCCCCATATATGATCCTCTGTATGTGTACCCCATATATGATCCTCTATATGTGCACCCCCATATATGATCCTCTGTATGTGTACCCCATATATGATCCTCTATATGTGCACCCCCATATATGATCCTCTGTATGTGTACCCCATATATGATCCTCTATATGTGCACCCCCATATATGATCCTCTGTATGTGTACCCCATATATGATCCTCTGTATGTGCACCCCATATATGATCCTCTATATGTGCACCCCCATATATGATCCTCTGTATGTGTACCCCATATATGATCCTCTGTATGTGCACCCCCATATATGATCTTCT
Organism: Lithobates clamitans; assembly: GCA_037952925.1. Classification (NCBI taxonomy): domain Eukaryota; kingdom Metazoa; phylum Chordata; class Amphibia; order Anura; family Ranidae; genus Lithobates; species Lithobates clamitans. Next base: position 60,554 of record JBBGZY010003422.1, on the reverse strand, counting down.
GTATGTGTACCCCCATATATGATCCTCTATATGTGTACCCCCATATATGATCCTCTGTATGTGTACCCCCATATATGATCCTCTGTATGTGCACCCCCATATATGATCCTCTGTATGTGTACCCCCATATATGATCCTCTATATGTGTACCCCCATATATGATCCTCTGTATGTGCACCCCCATATATGATCCTCTGTATGTGTACCCCATATATGATCCTCTGTATGTGCACCCCCATATATGATCCTCTGTATGTGCACCCCCATATATGATCCTCTGTATGTGTACACCATATATGATCCTCTGTATGTGTACCCCATATATGATCCTCTATATGTGCACCCCCATATATGATCCTCTGTATGTGTACCTCATATATGATCCTCTGTATGTGTACCCCATATATGATCCTCTGTATGTGTACCCCCATATATGATCCTCTGTATGTGTACCCCATATATGATCCTCTGTATGTGTACCCCATATATGATCCTCTGTATGTGTACCCCCATATATGATCCTCTGTATGTGTACCTCATATATGATCCTCTGTATGTGTACCCCATATATGATCCTCTATATGTGCCCCCCCATATATGATCCTCTGTTTGTGTACCCCATATATGATACTCTATATGTGCCCCCCATATATGATCCTCTGTATGTGTACCCCATATATGATCCTCTGTATGTGCACCCCCATATATGATCCTCTGTGTGTGTACCCCATATATGATCCTCTATATGTGCCCCCCATATATGATCCTCTGTAGGTGTACACCATATATGATCCTCTATATGTGCCCCCCATATATGATCCTCTGTAGGTGTACACCATATATGATCCTCTATATGTGCACCCCCATATATGATCCTCTGTATGTGTACCCCCATATATGATCCTCTGTATGTGTACCCCCATATATGATCCTCTGTATGTGTACCCCCATATATGATCCTCTGTATGTGCCCCCCCTTATATGATCCTCTGTATGTGCCCCCTCTTTATATGATCCTTTATATGTGTACATCCATATATGATCCCCTATATGTGTACCCCCATATATGATCCTCTGTAGGTGTACACCATATATGATCCTCTATATGTGCCCCCCATATATGATCCTCTGTAGGTGTACACCATATATGATCCTCTATATGTGCCCCCCATATATGATCCTCTGTATGTGTACCCCCATATATGATCCTCTGTATGTGTACTACCATATATGATCCTCTGTATGTGTACCCCCATATATGATCCTCTGTATGTGCCCCCCCTTATATGATCCTCTGTATGTGCCCCCTCTTTATATGATCCTTTATATGTGTACATCCATATATGATCCCCTATATGTGTACCCCCATATATGATCCTCTGTATGTGTACCCCATATATGATCCCCTATATGTGTACCCCCATATATGATCCTCTGTATGTGTACCCCATATATGATCCTCTATATGTGCCCCCCATATATGATCCTCTATATGTGCCCCCCATATATGATCCTCTGTATGTGCACCCCCATATATGATCCTCTGTATGTGTACCCCCATATATGATCCTCTGTATGTGTACCCCCATATATGATCCTCTGTATGTGCCCCCCCTTATATGATCCTCTGTATGTGCCCCCTCTTTATATGATCCTTTATATGTGTACATCCATATATGATCCCCTATATGTGTACCCCCATATATGATCCTCTGTAGGTGTACACCATATATGATCCTCTATATGTGCCCCCCATATATGATCCTCTGTAGGTGTACACCATATATGATCCTCTATATGTGCCCCCCATATATGATCCTCTGTATGTGTACCCCCATATATGATCCTCTGTATGTGTACTACCATATATGATCCTCTGTATGTGTACCCCCATATATGATCCTCTGTATGTGCCCCCCCTTATATGATCCTCTGTATGTGCCCCCTCTTTATATGATCCTTTATATGTGTACATCCATATATGATCCCCTATATGTGTACCCCCATATATGATCCTCTGTATGTGTACCCCATATATGATCCCCTATATGTGTACCCCATATATGATCCTCTGTATGTGTACCCCATATATGATCCTCTATATGTGCCCCCCATATATGATCCTCTATATGTGCCCCCCATATATGATCCTCTGTATGTGCACCCCCATATATGATCCTCTGTATGTGTACCCCCATATATGATCCTCTGTATGTGTACCCCCATATATGATCCTCTGTATGTGCCCCCCCTTATATGATCCTCTGTATGTGCCCCCTCTTTATATGATCCTTTATATGTGTACATCCATATATGATCCCCTATATGTGTACCCCCATATATGATCCTCTGTAGGTGTACACCATATATGATCCTCTATATGTGCCCCCCATATATGATCCTCTGTAGGTGTACACCATATATGATCCTCTATATGTGCCCCCCATATATGATCCTCTGTATGTGTACCCCCATATATGATCCTCTGTATGTGTACTACCATATATGATCCTCTGTATGTGTACCCCCATATATGATCCTCTGTATGTGCCCCCCCTTATATGATCCTCTGTATGTGCCCCCTCTTTATATGATCCTTTATATGTGTACATCCATATATGATCCCCTATATGTGTACCCCCATATATGATCCTCTGTATGTGTACCCCATATATGATCCCCTATATGTGTACCCCCATATATGATCCTCTGTATGTGTACCCCATATATGATCCTCTATATGTGCCCCCCATATATGATCCTCTATATGTGCCCCCCTTATATGATCCTCTGTATGTGCACCCCCATGTACAGGTGGTGGAACAAAAACAAAATTTGCGAATGAGCCCTAGAAACAGATACAGAGATATTCTATATGGTACAATCACACCCGGGATATACACACATGGAGAATAGATGATGGACATGTATACAGCTGGTTGTGTACATATATATGTGTGTGTATACATGCCTGTGTGTATATGTGAGTATACATGTGTATATATATATATTAGTGTATACATGCCTGTGTGTATATGTGAGTATACATGTATATATATATATTAGTGTATACATGCCGGTGTGTATATGTGAGTATACATGTATATATATATATATATGTGTGTGTCAGGCCTGCGGCGGGGTGGCTCACAATCAGACACAATGGATGGAGAGGAGAAGAAGGACAGAATGACACAGCAGGACGGACTTACTGCAATGTGTGAACGACAGGACGTGTCCCATATCCTCCGATCGCCTGTGACACCCATACAGCCCCGGCACAGCACACTATACTCACCATATACACCATCACACAGACTGGGGCCGCTGGGAGGGGCCCCGCACAGACAAAGGACCACAGAGGAGGAGGGGGGGTCACAACCACCGCCGCTACCATGACAGCAAACTGATACAATGTACAGAATAACGATCGAGGAGATCACACACTGATACAATGTACAGAATAACGATCGAGGGGATCACACACTGATACAATGTACAGAATAACGATCGAGGAGATCACACACTGATACAATGTACAGAATAACGATCGAGGGGATCACACACTGATACAATGTACAGAATAACGATCGAGGAGATCACACACTGATACAATGTACAGAATAACGATCGAGGAGATCACACACTGATACAATGTACAGAATAACGATCGAGGAGATCACACACTGATACAATGTACAGAATAACGATCGAGGAGATCACACACTGATACAATGTACAGAATAACGATCGAGGAGATCACACACTGATACAATGTACAGAATAACGATCGAGGAGATCACACACTGATACAATGTACAGAATAATGATCGAGGGGATCACACACCTATACAATGTTATTCCCGGTCACCCAGTGTCCTTATTCCCGGTCATCCGGTGTCCATATTCCCGGTCATCCGGTGTCCATATTCCCGGTCATCCGGTGTCCATATTCCTGGTGATCCAGTGTCCATATTCCCGGTGATCTGGTGTCCTTATTCCCTGTCATCCAGTGTCCATATTCCCGGTAATCCAGTGTCCATATTCCCGGTCATCCGGTGTCCTTATTCCCGGTCATCTGGTGTCCATATTCCCGGTCATCCGGTCTCCATATTCCCGGTGATCCGGTGTCCATATTCCCGGTGATCCGGTGTCCATATTCCTGGTAATCCAGTGTCCTTATTCCCGGTGATCCGGTGTCCTTATTCCCGGTCATCCGGTGTCCTTATTCCCGGTCATCCAGTGTCCATATTCCCGGTGATCCGGTGTCCTTATTCCCGGTCATCCGGTGTCCTTATTCCCGGTCATCCGGTGTCCTTATTCCCGGTCATCCAGTGTCCTTATTCCCGGCGATCTGGTGTCCATATTCCCGGTCATCCAGTGTCCTTATTCCCGGTCATCCGGTGTCCTTATTCCCGGTCATCCAGTGTCCTTATTCCCGGTCATCCGGTGTCAGTATTTCAGGCAGTAGAGATTTTCCAGTTTCTATCCTCCAGGCAGTTCTGTGTCCCCCCCTCCCCCAGTCTGGGACATGTAGTGCGGTTGGCGCTTGTTTTGTACGGAGTTTATTTTCCAGAACTGTGGAATCTTCTTGGCCAAGTATTTATGTATTTCTATAGAAGGTGTTATTTGTCATGCTGGGTACAGAATGTCCTCCTCCTCTTCTTCTCCTCCTCACACCTCTCTGTGACCTTCTACTCAGCACACAATCCTCTATAAGAAGGCCGGAGAGGCCGATGGGGAGAGCCAAGGATGGAGTTCCAGCATCTTCTGCCTGTGCACCCCTTGGAGCAGAATTCTGAGTTCTGGGTGCGTCTCCGCGGGGGACTAGTAGTTCTATTCTGGGTCTCTTATGCTGTCATGTCTGGAATCGCAGTTCTGCTGGTGGTGCAATCGCATGAGCCTCCGCCTAGTACTGCCTGGTACCATCGCAGAGTCCTCTGCTCCTACATGGACCTTCCAGATGGAAATGAGACCGGTGAGTTCAGTGCTTAGTCTGGGAATATTCCTCATCTCTGCTGTGGTGGGTCACATAGGTAGGTGAGTCACATAGGAAGGTGGGTCACATAGGAAGGTGGGTCACATAGGAAGGTGGGTCACATAGGTGGTAGGGTCACATAGGTGGTAGGTGAGTCACGTAGGTAGGTGGGTCACATAGGAAGGTGGGTCACATAGGTAGGTGAGTCACATAGAAAGGTGGGTCACATAGGAAGGTGGGTCACATAGGTGGTAGGTGAGTCACGTAGGTAGGTGGGTCACATAGGAAGGTGGGTCACATAGGAAGGTGGGTCACATAGGAAGGTGGGTCACATAGGTGGTAGGTGAGTCACATAGGTAAGTCACAAAAGTGGTAGGTGAGTCACATAGGTGGTAGGTGAGTGTTATCGCTGAGACCATTGGACCTTCTATGTCAGACACACCACATGGATAATACAATCTGAAGAGAAGGGCTGGCTGAGCAGAGATTGTCCCGCATGCGCGGTGATTATGTACAACTCCCATTCCTGTCACCTTACACTGTCCACCTGTAGAAGGTTCCACTGAGAGCCGTCCTTCTATCTATTGGACTGTCAGAGGTTAAAGAAGACCTTTCACTGCGATAACTCATCACTGATACTCACCACCGATAGATACTCATCACCAATAAATACTCATCACTAATACTCACCACCAATAAATACTCATCACTAATACTCACCACCAATAGATACTCATCACCAATAGATACTCATCACTGATAGATACTCATCACCAATAAATACTCATCACTAATACTCACAACCGATAGATACTCATCACTGATATTCACCACAGATAGATACTCATCACCAATAAATACTCATCACTAATACTCACCACCGATAGATACTCATCACAAATAGATACTCATTACTGATAAATACTGCTCACCAATACTCATCACTGATAGATACTCATCACTGATAGATACTGCTCATCAATAGGGATGAGCTTGATGTTTTTGTCGAAGAGGGAACATTATTATTATTATTTGCGGCAAATTTGAGCGCCGCAGAACGCCCCATAATGCACTGCGAGGCCGCAGTGCATTGCTGTATGATGATTGGCCTAAGCATGCACCTGACCTGCAGGCTTTGGCCAATCCCAACGCCCTCTGCTAAGAGAGGAGGGTGTGACAGGGGGCGTGTCCTAAGCCTACATACGTTTGCTGGTGGGTGTCCCTCATTCCCGTCTCAAAATGTTGGGAGGTGTGGTGCAGGCGGTGTACACAGCATCTAATACAGTGTCTACTACTTTCCTGGTGGTGTACACAATACGTACAGTCAGGGCTTTCCTTCTCAGAGAATGGGTGGAGGAACTCCTCCCTTCTGAGTCACCCTTCGTCTCTGCCCCCTACCCACCTCCGAGGACCGTCCCTTGGTTCCACCCCCTACCCACCTCCCTGTACCGCCCCTTTTAGAGAATACAGAACCAAGTATCATTTTCTGCTACTAAGTAATTTGTATGGAACTTGATAGACCCCAACCCAGCAACAATAGACCCCAACCCAGCAACAATGGACCCCCGAGCAACAATGGATCCCCCATGCAAAAATAGATCCCCCAGCAACAAAGTACCACCTCAGCAACTGTAGACCCCCAGCAGCAACAACAGATCTCCCAGCAGCCAGCATCAATAGATCCTCCAGCAGCCTGCAGTAATAGACCTCTACCTCAACAGTACATCCCTCCCAGCAACAATTGACCCCCACACAAAAATAGATCCCTACCAGCGACAATAGATCCCCCAGCAGACAGCATCACTAGACCCTCCAGCACACCCCGGCATTCCTCGCCATAAAATACATCCAATGCTGGAGGTGCCGGCACTGTGTTCCCCCATGTTTCTGCTGAAAAAAATCCCTGCATACAGTACACCCATAGTTGTTCTCACACTTCTAGTGGTGTACACAGAACCGTTCACCCCTAGTGCAGTTGCTACTACTTTTCTGGTGGTCTACACACAGGGGCGGACTGACAACTCATGGGGCCCCCGGGCAATAGGAGATTATGGGGCCCCCAGGCAATCAGAGATTATGGGGCCACATAGTATACACACACACAGTATACACAGACATGTATACACAGACATGTTTCTATTGGCTGTCCCTGGTCCATACTGTCTATTGGCTGTCCCTGGTCCATACTGTCCCTGGTTTTACTGAGGCTGGCAACCCTGATGGGGCCCCCTAGTGGTGCAGGGCCCTCGGGCAGTGCCCGAGTGGCTCAATGGTCAGTCCGCCCCTGTCTACACAGTATCTAATACACTGTAGTGTGGTGTTGCAAAACAAATTTTACAGCATGTCCGGAAGGCCACCAAGGGGCAGCTTAAGGGCAACCACCCTATTGCATCACACCTCAGCGCTCCACAAGTGCAGGACGCTGCTGACTCCCCACAGATTTTGAAAAGTTCTTTGGTGTGGGCCTTTTTCGACACGTGTGCAGCAGATCGCATTGTTGCTGTTTGCAACCTATGTCTGAAGCCGATCAAGCGTGGCCAAAACAGCAGCCGCTTGGGCACCACATGCTTGACCAGACATATGTCGAGCTCCCATGCAGTCTGTTGGTAGCAGCACCACGAAAGACCCACATCAAAGAAAGGCGGACCTCTCCTTGCTCCTCATCTGGGATCTCCAACCCCATTATACCTCCAATCCTCTCAAAGACCTGCACTAAGAGGAATGAAGGTATAGAAATAGGTGTCCCAAGTACTTGCAGTAAATCTGCTATCAGTACACTTCCATCTGATTTTAGCAGGCAAATTTCCCTACCCCAGTTGATGAACCGTAAAAAGAAATTCGCTCCTAGCCATCCACATGCTCAGCGTCTGAATGCTAGCTTGGCCAAATTGCTAGAACTGCAACTGCTGCCTTTTCAGCTGGTAGAATCTGCCCCCTTTCGTGAATTTGTGGAATGTGCGGTACCTCAATGGCAGGTTCCAAAACGCCATTTCTTTTCCTGAAAGGCCATTCCGGCTCTCTACCGGCATGTGGATGGCAATGTTTTGGCCTCGTTGGACAGGGCGGTCAGCAGTAAGGTGCATATTACCGCTGACTCATGGTCCAGCAGGCATGGGCAGGGACATAACCTTTCCTTCATGACGCACTGGGTAACTCTGCTGGCAGCTGGGAAGGATGCAGGACAGGGTTCAGTATTGTTGGAGCTTGTTCCGCCACCACGCCTCCAAAATGCTGATAGTGGTGATTCTGCCACAGCTCTCTCCTCTTCCCCCTCCTCTTACTCTTCTTTTTCCTCTATGGCCTCTTCTGAAGATTTCTCCTCGGACCCAGCGGTGCTCCGTAAGCATTCAAGGGGATACGCAAGCAGTCAAGCAAAAAGATGCCATGTGCTGCTTGAGTTGGTCTGCTTAGGGGACAGGAGGCACACTGGGGCAGAGATTCTGTCAGCTCTGTAGGGGCAGGCTCAGAGGTGGTTGACGCCATGTCAGCTTCAGCCAGGAATGGTTGTATGCGAAAATGGCACCAACCTTCTCTCCGCCCTCCGACAGGGACACTTGACCCATGTTCCCTGTTTGGCTCACTTCCTGAATTTGGTGGTGCAGCGGTTCTTGAGCAGGTACCCGGGCTAACAGGATCTCCTGAGACACGCCAAAAAAGTCTGTGGTCATTTCCGCTGGTCATACAATGCCAGTGCTCGGCTAGCTGACCAAAAGGAATGCAACCTGCCCAAGAACCGCCTCATTTGTGATATGCTCACCAGATGGAACTCAACGTTGGCAATGCTGCAGCGGCTGCACACGCAGCAGAGGGCCATCAATGAGTACCTATGTGAGTATGGCACCAGGACAGATTCAGGGGAGCTTGGTTTCTTTTCGCCTTGCCAGTGGCTACTGATCAAGGACGCATGCATTGTCCTGTCACCATTTGAGGAGGCCGCGAGGATGGTGAGCAGCGACAATGCATGCATCAGTGACACTGTCCCCCTTGTCTTCCTGTTGGAGCACACGCTGCATGGAATAATGGACAGGGCGCTTAAGGCAGAACAGCGGCAGGACTGACGAGCAGGATATCATCAACAGGTGAGTCACTGTGGAGAGAGATAGGAGCTGGCAATTAGCTGGCAGATGAGCAGTCAACTCAGAGAAGGAAGGGCTGAGCCCAGCCCTGACAATACTCATCACTGATAGATACTCATCACAATCTGATTCTTCCTCCAGTGCCCGGCTGTGACAAGTCTGTGATCAGTTTTCCAGCATGCTGGAGTCACACCTTGGATTATTATTTCTCATTGTTGGATTATTACAATGCTGGCAATCACTGAGCTGTGTATGTCTGATCATATCCATTGACTGGGGGAGATCTAATGTGTATTGGATCAGTAGTATCTCCATCTCTGTGTCCTCAGATCTCAGACTGCCCATACGAGGAGCTTCACTACTGGGGTGCGGAGGAGTCCTCCTGAGGATAGGAGATATGAGGAGCAGCGTACGGAGCCTGGTGATCGAGGGACAGAAACACGGTAATCCAGCGGGAGCCAAACACAGTATCTCACAAAAGTAAGTACACCCCTCAGTCACATTAGTGTAAATCTTTTCTTCTATCTTTTCATGTGACAACACTGAAGAAATGACACTTGTCTACAATGTAAAGTAGTGAGTGTACAGCTTGTATAACAGTGTAAATTTGCTGTCCCCTCAAAATAACTCAACACACAGCCAACCTGTGAAGCTCTGGTGACCTCCATGTCCAAGAGGGTTAAGGAAGTGCTGGAAAATAATGGCGGCCACACAAAATATTGATACTTTGGGCCCAATTTGGAGATTTTCACTTAGGGGTGTACTGACTTTTGTTGCCAGCGGTTTAGACATTAATGGCTGTGTGTTGAGTTATTTTGAGGGGACAGCAAATTTACACTGTTATACAAGCTGTACACTCACTACTTTACATTGTAGCCAAGTGTCATTTCTTCAGTGTTGTCACATGAAAAGAGAGAAGAAAAGATTTACACAAATGTCACTGAGGGGTGTACTCACTTTTGAGCAAAACTGTATATAGATGATGTAATTCTGTATAAAACAGTGGGGAAAATACTGATCGTCTCCCCTGCAGATTGTGTAAGTTTTGCCCACTTACATAGAAATGAAGGGTCTATAATTTTTATCATAGGTGTATTTTATATGATAGAGACAGAATATCAACCAAAAATCCAGAAAAAACACAATACAAATGTTATAAATGGAGTTGCAGTTCAGGGAGTAAAATAAGTATTTGATCCCCAAGCAAAACATGACTTAATGGTTAGTGGAGAAACCCTTGTTGGCAATCACAGAGGCCAGACATTTCTTGTAGGTGGTGATCAGTTTCCACACATCTCAGGAGGGATTTTTCTCCACTCTTCTTTACAGATCTTCTCTAAGTCCTTAAGGTTTCTTGGCAACTCAAAGTTTCAGTTTCCTCCATACATTTTCTGTAGGACTAAGGTCTGGAGACTGGCTAGGCCACTCCATGACCTTCTTCTTGAGCTACTCCTTTGTTGCCTTGGCGATATGTTTTGGGTCATTGTGATGCTGGAAGACCCATCCATGACCCATCTTCAGTGTTCTGGATGAGGGAAGAAGGTTCTCATCCAAGATTTTACAATACATGGCCCCGTCCATTGGACCCTCAATGTGGCAAAGTCGGCCTGGACCTTTAGCAGAGAAACAGCCCCAAAGCATCATGTTTCCACCTCCGTGTGTGACTGTAGGGATGATGTGACTGTAGGGATGATATGACTGTAGGGATGATGTGTGACTGTAGGGATGGTGTGTGACTGTAGGGATGATGTGTGACTGTAGGGATGATGTGTGACTGTAGGGATGGGGTGTGACTGTAGGGATGGTGTTCTTAGGGTTATAGTCAGCATTTTTCTTCCTCCAAACACGGCGAGTCCTCCTCCTCAGGAAGACACATGTACAGGTCCGTCTGAAGTCTACCAATGAACATCTAAATGATTCAGAGAAGGATTGGGGAGAAGGTGCTGTGGTCAGAGGAGACCAAAATTTAGCTCTTTGGCATTAACTCGACTCGCCATGTTTGGAGGAAGAAAAATGGTGACTATGACCCTAAGAACACCATCCCTACAGTCACACATCATCCCTACAGTCACACATCATCCCTACAGTCACACCCCATCCCTACAGTCACACACCATCCCTACAGTCACACCATCCCTACAGTCACACATCATCCCTACAGTCACATCATCCCTACAGTCACACACCATCCCTACAGTCACACATCATCCCTACAGTCACACACCATCCCTACAGTCACACATCATCTGCCTTACATTCACACATCATCCCTACAGTCACACACCATCCCTACAGTCACACACGGAGGTAGAAACATGATGCTTTGAGGCTGTTTCTCTGATAAAGGTTCAGGCCAACTTTGCTGCATTGAGGGGCCAATGGGCGGGGCCATGTATTGTAAAATATTGGATGGGAACCTTCTTCCCTCAGCCAGAACACTGAAGATGGGTCATGGATGGGTCTTCCAGCATGACAATGACCCAAAACATACCACCAAGGCAACAAAGGAGTGGCTCAAGAAGAAGCACATTAAGGTCATGGAGCGGCCTAGCCGGTCTCCAGACTTTAATCCTATAGAAAATGTATGGAGGAGCTGAAACTTTGAGTTGCCAAGAGACAGCCAAGAAACCTTAAGGATTTAGAGAAGATCTGTAGAGAAGAGAGATCCAAAATCCCTCCTGAGATGTGTGCAAACCTGATCACCACCTACAAGAAACGTCTGATCTCTGTGATCACCAACAAGGGTTTCTCCACCAACTACTAAGTCATGTTTTGCTTGGGGATCAAATACTTATTTTACTCCCTGAACTGCAACTCCATTTATAGCATTTGTATCATGTGTTTTTTCTGGATTTTTGGTTGATATTCTGTCTCCTCTATAATATATTATATATTGAGGGGAAGGAGATATTTGGTGGGGTCATTGTTGCGATGACAGCCCCCCGGATTCAGGGTACACATTACACAGATGATGATGGAAAGTTTTGTCCTATATTTCTCTTCTCCAGATATTCGGATTTTGCTGGACTTTGTACTATCAGAGGAATCCAACACTAGCCAGGAGCAGACAGTAAAGGTGCGTGTGTGGGGGAGGGGAATATCAGTGTTGGGGGGGGGGTAGTGGAGATGTCATTATGGGGGGGGTGCAGTGTGGGGGGTTTCCCCGGTTTATCCTCTGTATGTCCTCCATATACAGCATGCGGTGAGGCGATGGATACAGGACGGAGTATCGGGGTTCAGCCTGGCCGGGGGGCACAGAGAGGCCCTGATGACGGTAAGATGGAAGAATTATAAGTTGTGATGATCTAATATTAGGATGATGTCAGGATGGTGGCAGGATCCGGAAATAGAGGCTTTGGAATGTTGACTTTTATCATATTCAATGTATCCAATGTCCTTACTACATAGACTGGGGGCATTATAACATTATGGAGGACTTAGACCTCATGTACAGGTGAGCCGGGACATCAGGACTGAAGTTCTACCTTGTGGCCTCCATACTGTTCAACACACAAACTGCCACATGATGAGCTGGTATTGTATGTTCTCTGACTGTGTGTGGTCAGTCCCTGTGCTGTACGTTGTGTGTGCAGAGACTACCCTGAGGACCAGGACAGAGACCACCACTGAGGACCAGGACAGAGGCCACCACTGAGGACCAGGACAGAGGCCACCACTGAGGACCAGGACAGAGGCCACCACTGCGGACTAGGAGGGAGACCACCACTGATGACCAGGTCAGACAGCACCACTAAGGACAAGGACAGAGACCACCACTGAGGGCCGGGACAGAGACCAGAGTAGAGGAACAAGACAGAGACCACCCCTGAGGGCCCAGAACAGAGACCACCACTAAGGACCAGGACAGAGACCACCCCCGAGGACCAGGGCAGAGATCAGTCCTGAGGACCAGGGCAGAGATCACTCCTGAGGACCAGGACAGAGATCACTACTGAGGACCAGGACAGAGACCACCACTGCGGACTAGGAGGGAGACCACCACTGATGACCAGGTCAGACAGCACCACTAAGGACAAGGACAGAGACCACCACTGAGGGCCGGGACAGAGACCAGAGTAGAGGAACAAGACAGAGACCACCCCTGAGGGCCCAGAACAGAGACCACCACTAAGGACCAGGACAGAGACCACCCCCGAGGACCAGGGCAGAGATCACTCCTGAGGACCAGGACAGAGATCACTACTGAGGACCAGGAGAGAGACCACCTGTCATGGTTATGCAATAGAGTTTGTCGATCAGCATACCTGCCTCGCTGTGTTTCCTACATCTGATTCCAGTTACCGACTTTGGCCTGTTCCTAACTATTGCTGTCTGCTCGTGTCCCCGACCATCCCTGTTTGCCTGTGACCCTGAACCTTGGCATGTACTCTGTTGCCCTTGTCTGCTTGTGGCCCCGACCTTGGCTTGTCCCTTACTTTCCTTGTTGTTCCAGCCTGCTGCCTCCTTCCTCTTCTCCTGTAGTCTACCGTGAGCTCTGAGACCCTGGGAGCCGCGACCTGGAGCCAGACTGCAGCGTAGTCCATCCTTACCATTACATAGTTACATAGTTACATAATAGGTGAGGTTGAAAAAAGACACAAGTCCATCAAGTCCAACCTATGTGTGTGATTATGTGTCAGTATTACATTGTATATCCCTGTATGTTGTGGTCGTTCAGGTGCTTATCTAATAGTTTCTTGAAGCTATCAATGCTCCCCGCTGAGACCACCGCCTGTGGAAGGGAATTCCACATCCTTGCCGCTCTTATGCCCCGTACACACGGTCGGATTTTACGACGGAAAATGTGTGATAGGACTTTGTTGTCAGAAATTCCGACCGTGTGTGGGCTCCATCACACATTTTCCATCGGATTTTCCGACACACAAAGTTGGACAGCAGGAGATAAAATTTTCCGACAACAAAATCCGTTGTCGGAAATTCCGATCGTGTGTACACAAATCCGACGGACAAAGTGCCACGCATGCTCAGAATAAATAAAGGGATGAAAGCTATTGGCCACTGCCCCGTTTATAGTCCCGACGTACGTGTTTTACGTCACCGCGTTCAGAACGATCGGATTTTCCGACAACTTTGTGTGACCGTGTGTATGCAAGACAAGTTTGAGCCAACATCCGTCAGAAAAAATCCTAGGATTTTGTTGTCGGAATGTCCGAACAAAGTCCGACCGTGTGTACGGGGCATTACAGTAAGGAACCCTCTACGTAGTTTACGGTTAAACCTCTTTTCTTCTAATTGTAATGAGTGGCCACGAGTCTTATTAAACTCTCTTCTGCGAAAAAGTTTTCTCCCTATTGTGGGGTCACCAGTACAGTATTTGTAAATTGAAATCATATCCCCTCTCAAGCGTCTCTTCTCCAGAGAGAATAAGTTCAGAGCTCGCAACCTTTCCTCATAACTAAGATCCTCCAGACCCTTTATTAGCTTTGTTGCCCTTCTTTGTAGTCGCTCCATTTCCAGTACATCCTTCCTGAGGACTGGTGCCCAGAACTGGACAGCATACTCCAGGTGCGGCCGGACCAGAGTCTTGTAGAGCGGGAGAATTATCGTTTTATCTCTGGAGTTGATCCCCTTTTAATGCCAATATTCTGTTTGCCTTATTAGCAGCAGCTTGGCATTGCATGTCATTGCTGAGCCTATCATCTACTAGGACCCCCAGGTCCTTTTCCATCCTAGATTCCCCCAGAGGTTCTCCCCCCAGTGTATAGATTGCATTCAGATTTTTGCCACCCAAATGCATTATTTTACATTTTTCTACATTGAACCTCATTTGCCATGTAGTCGCCCACCCCATTAATTTGTTCAGGTCTTTTTGCAAGGTTTCCACATCCTGCGGAGAAGTTGATGCCCTGCTTAGCTTAGTATCGTCCACAAATACAGAGATTGAACTGTTTATCCCATCCTCCAGGTCGTTTATAAACAAATTAAATAGGATTGGTCCCAGCACAGAACCCTGGGGAACCCCACTACCCACCCCTGACCATTCCGAGTACTCCCCATTTATCACCACCCTCTGAACATGCCCTTGTAGCCAGTTTTCAATCCATGTACTCACCCTATGATCCATGCCAACGGGCCTTACTTTGTACAGTAAACGTTTATGGAGAACTGTGTCAAATGCTTTTGCAAAATCCAGATACACCACGTCTACGGGCCTTCCTTTATCTAGATGACAACTCACCTCCTCATAGAAGGTTAGTAGATTGGTTTGGCAAGAACGATTCTTCATGAATCCATGCTGATTACTGCTAATGATATCGTTCTTATTACTAAAATCTTGTATATAGTCCCTTATCATCCCCTCCAAGAGTTTACATACTATTGATGTTAGGCTAACTGGTCTGTAATTCCCAGGGATGTTTTTTGGGCCCTTTTTAAATATTGGTGCTACATTGGCTTTTCTCCAATCAGCTGGTACCATTCCAGTCAATAGACTGTCTGTAAAAATTAGGAACAACGGTCTAGCAATCACCTGACTGAGTTCCCTAAGTACCCTCGGATGCAAGCCATCTGGTCCCGGTGATTTATTAATGTTAAGTTTCTCAAGTCTAATTTTAATTCCGTCCTCTGTTAACCATGGAGGTGCTTCCTGTGTTGTGTCCTGAGGATAAACACTGCAGTTTTGGTTACTGAAGCCCCCCGACTCACTCGTGAAGACTGAGGAGAAGAATAAATTCAATACCTTTGTCATCCCCCCATCCTTTGTAACCAGATGTCCTTCCTCATTCTTTATGGGGCCAATATGGTCTGTCCTCCCTTTTTTACTGTTTACATACTTAAAGAATTTCTTGGGATTTTTTTTGCTCTCCTCCGCTATGTGTCTTTCATGTTCTATCTTAGCTGTCCTAATTGCACTCTTACATTTCTTATTGCATTCTTTATAAAGTCTGAATGCTGAGGATGATCCCTCAACCTTGTATTTTTTGAAGGCCTTCTCCTTTGCTTTTATATGAATTTTTACATTGGAGTTAAGCCATCCAGGATTTTTGTTCGCTCTTTTAAATTTATTACCCAATGGGATACATTGGCTAATGCCCTTATTTAATATGCTCTTAAAGCAAACCCATCTCTCCTCCGTATTCTTTGTTCCTAATATTTTATCCCAATTTATGCCTTTTAGCAAGGTTTGGAGTTTAGGGAAGTTGGCTCTTTTGAAATTCAGTGTCTTTGTGTTCCCTTCATGTTTCCTATTTGTGTGATTTATGCTGAAACTAATTGACCTGTGATCGCTGTTACCTAAATTGCCCCGTATTTCCACATCTGTGATCAGGTCTGTATTGTTGGTAATCAGTAGATCTAGTATTGTTTTATTTCTAGTTGGTGCGTCTACCATCTGACCCATAAAATTGTCCTGCAAGACACTAAGGAACTGGCGAGCCTTAAATGAATGCGCGGTTCCCTCCGCCCAGTCTATGTCTGGATAATTAAAATCCCCCATTATGATAACACTTCCCATCCTTGCTGCTAATCCAATTTGTGATAGGAGATCCGTCTCCACTTCCTCCTTCAGGTTAGGGGGCCTATAGCATACTCCCAGTATTATTTTCCCCTTAGCTTCATCCCTTTGGAAAGGCTCCCATTAAAGGCTCTGAACACCTGCTGGCTCTTAGACTCCGCGCCCTGGGGAATCTATGCTCTAGCTCCCAGTGGGATCTGTGTCAGTGATCCAGTAGACCTGCTTCCTGGACTTCCCAGGGTTCAATCCGCAACAGTCAGCCGTAGGGTCCACTACCTTGCGGTGCACTCCTGATCCCAACGGTGTGCATCTGTCACCCAGCCTCAAGGTGACCTGACAGTTTGATCAGCCATGGACCCGGCTGATGTGCCGCTACCCGCAGATGATCCATTGCAGGGCTTAGTTCGCAGACTTGAGACCCAGGAATCGCATCAGACCCAAGTGATGCGATTCCTTCAGGATTTGGCCTCCCGTTTTGAACAGGTTCAGGCCTCATTAGGACCCCCGGTTCAACAACCTCAACCGCTATCTGCTGCTGCACCTATCGCACCAGTCGCAGCCACACATTCATTACAACTGCCAGCTCCGGCCCGTTTCTCTGGGGACTCCAAGGCTTGCAGGGGGTTCCTTAGCCAGTGCACAATTCATTTTGAACTTCAGCCCCAAACTTTCCTGTCCGATCGGGCGAAAGTAGCTTATATTATATCCCTTCTGTCCGGCGAGGCGCTAGCTTGGGCTGCCCCTCTGTGGGAACTGAATGATCCAGTCGTCTCTACCCTGTCTGATTTCTTGAAACTTTTTTGAAATATCTTCGAGGAACCGGGTCGTGTCTCCTCAGCGGCTAGCGCTCTTTTACGTGTCCGTCAAGAGTCCGCTTCTGTGGGACAGTACGCTCTTCAGTTCCGTATCCTCACAGCTGAATTGAGCTGGAAAAATGAGGCCCTAGTTGCAACCTTTTTACATGGCCTCTCTGATAGAGTGAAGGATGAATTAGCAGGAAGATCCCTTCCCGCTGATCTGGACGGTGTCATCACCTTGTGTAACCAGATCGATATTCGCTTTCAGGAGATGGCCCTGGAAAAAAGATGCCAGCACTCCCTGTTCCTTAGGCAGCTTGAGCTCCCAGTCCCTTCTCTTCGATCCGAGGAGCACCCCCTGCCTGCTGAAGAACCTTTGCAGCTGGGCTGGACCAAGTTGTCTCCTGAAGAACGCGCTAGGCGCAGAACTCTGGACCTGTACCTCTACTGTGGGGCCAAAGGTCATTTTCGTGACACTTGTTCTCTTCGTCCATAAAAACGATCGGGGCTAATACATCTGGAAGGTGGAGTATTAGACCCTGAAGTATCATCTTCACCTTCTCGTCTTCTTCTTTCTGTGTTCCTTCATGTCGGCGCTTCCTCTCGTTCGGTGTCGGCACATCTGGATTCCGGAGCCGCTGGCAATTTCAATGACTGGGTAACTGCATCTTCCATGAGACTTACCCTTTTGCCCCTTACAACGCCATTGGTGGTCTTGGCGATTGATGGCACTGTTCTCCCAGGGGGTCCTATCCGCTTCCAGACCCTCCCTGTTAAGATGTCGGTAGGGACACTCCACCAGGAGTGGATATCCTTCCTTGTCTTACCTAAGGCTTCGTCTCCTATCATATTAGGTCTTCCTTGGTTACGGCTCCATTCTCCACATGTTGACTGGACTGCTGGACAGATCTTGACTTGGGGTTCCTCCTGTTCCCCCTCTTGCCTACTCAAGGTTACCCCAAAAGAGAATCCTCCTGTTGCCAGTATCCCAGTATCTTCTGCTCTTCCCGCTGCGTATAGCGATTTCTGGAATGTCTCCTGCAATAGTCGGGCTGAGGCACTCTCTGGGTCGTGTGGCACTCTGGATGAGGAGCCGACCTGTGAACCTGAGCCGATCAGTCACTCCAGTTTGCATGGCCATTTCCCTTTGCCTGTCCCTGGACCCCCTTGGACACACACCCAGGCTGACTCGTCCACCAGTTCCACAGTCGCTACGCCCTGCGATGCAATTCTGGTGGTCGCTGCACCTGGCAATGCTGTTCAGTCGGCCTCTGCACCAGTCCAGCCTATGCCCAGTGAGCTTCCTACTTCTTGTTCAGGACCTTCTGTAACCTGGCCTCACCCTACTGCTACCACGTCCGTTCAAACCTGTTTAAGAGGCTCAATCCATCCTTTGGATAGACTGCCTCATTCGGCCAGGTGGGGTTTTCAATCTTTTGTTCAGGGCTCTCTGCATTCTGTTTGTGTTCCGGCTATCCAGCTTAACTCTTGTGACACGTCACCTTCTAACCAACCTGACCTCAGGGATCCACTGACCTCTACCCAGTCTGATGGTCCTGTGTTGGATGTCCAGCACATCTTTAAGGGTCTGGGGGACCCTACTCAGACTTCTGATGGTCTTCTCGCGCCCTTACCCATTTCTAAAAAGCCTTTAGTCCTCAATAAGTCCTTTCGTCCTCTCCTTACCTCGGTTCCGGCCTCTGAGGATAATCTAAAGTATGAGGTTTGTCAAGTTTTGGATTCCCGGCTCCGTAAAGGCATTCTTCAGTACCTCGTACATTGGAAAGGGTTTGGTCCTGAGGAGAGGTCTTGGATCACTGCATCTGAGGTCTTTGCTCCTCGTCTATTGAGGAGGTTCCATCTGGAGTTTCCCTTTAAGCCTGGGCGCAGGCGGGGGAGGTCTTAAGAGGGGGGGTACTTTTATGGTTATGCAATAGTGTTTGTCGATCAGCCTACCTGTCTCCATGTGTTCATCTCTAGAGACCAGCTGACCCTCACCTGACTGCTTTTGTACCTCTCCTCTAAGCATGGCCCCACCCCAGGCCCTATGAGGGAACCCTATATTAACCTGTGCACTGCAAGCCAGCAGTGCTGATCAACCATTGTGTGTTAGCCTCTGTGTGTACTCGCTGTGTTTCCTACATCTGATTCCTGTTACCGACTTTGGCCTGTTCTTAACTATTCCTGTCTGCTCGTGACCCTGACCTTTGGCGTGTCCCTGACCATCCCTGCTTGCCTGTGACCCTGAACCTTGGCGTGTACTCTGTTGCCCTTGTCTGCTTGTGGCCCCGACCTTGGCTTGTCCCTTACTTTCCTTGTTGTTCCAGCCTGCTGTCTCCTTCCTTTTCTCCTGTAGTCTACCGTGTGCTGTGAGACCCTGGGGGCCACGACCTGGAGCCAGACTTCAGCGCAGTCCATCCTTACCATTAAAGGCTCCGGTGAACACCTGCTGGCTCTTAGACTCCGCGCCCTGGGGAATCTATGCTCTAGCTCCCAGTGGGATCTGTGTCAGTGATCCAGTAGACCTGCTTCCTGGACCTCCCAGGGTTCAGTCCGCAGCAGTCAGCTGTAGGGTCCACTACCTTGCGGTGCACTCCTGATCCCAACGGTGTGCATCTGTCATCCAGCCTCTAGGTGACCTGACACCACCTCTGATGACCACGTCAGACAGCACCATTGAGTCCCAGGACGGAGACCACAACTGAGGACCAGGAAAAAGACCCCCACTGAGGACCAGGACAGAGATCACTACTGAGGACCAGGACAGAGACCACCTCTGATGACCACGTCAGACAGCCCCATTGAGTCCCAGGACGGAGACCACAACTGAGGACTGGGACAAAGACCCCCACTGAGGACCAGGACAGAGATCACTACTGAGGACCAGGACAGAGACCACCTCTGATGACCACGTCAGACAGCACCATTGAGTCCCAGGACGGAGACCACAACTGAGCACCAGGACAAAGACCCCCACTGAGGACCAGGACAGAGACCACCATTTAGGACCAGGACAGAGACCACTATTGAGCACCAGGACAGAAACCACCATTTAGGACCAGGACAGAAACCACCACAGGGGGTCCAATCATATCTTATTAATGGGATAGATCCTGGGATAACTCTGCTCCAGGATTCCCCCGTACAATCCTTTACACTGAACCTTTCCTCTAGATGGAAGTGAGAAGTTGTCTACATTTTGTGAGGAGCCATTGAAGCTCAGATAATAGGTAGTTCCTGGGCTCCGTCATTCTTCATATATAGATACATCGGGAGAGACATTATTACCATCACTTACCTCTCTCCTCTATCCCAACATCACTTACCTGTGTTCTCTCCTCTATATCACCATCACTTACCTGTGTTCTCTCCTCTATATCACCATCACTTACCTGTGTTCTCTCCTCTATATCACCATCACTTACCTGTGTCCTCTCTTCTATATCACCATCACTTACCTGTGTTCTCTCCTCTATATCACCATCACTTACCTGTGTTCTCTCCTCTATATCACCATCACTTACCTGTGTTCTCTCCTCTATATCACCATCACTTACCTGTGTTCTCTCTTCTATATCACCATCACTTACCTGTGTTCTCTCTTCTATATCACCATCACTTACCTGTGTTCTCTCCTCTATATCACCATCACTTACCTGTGTTCTCTCCTCTATATCACCATCACTTACCTGTGTTCTCTCCTCTATATCACCATCACTTACCTGTGTTCTCTCTTCTATCTCACTATCACTTACCTGTGTTCTCTCCTCTATATCACCATCACTTACCTGTGTTCTCTCTTCTATATCACCATCACTTACCTGTGTTCTCTCTTCTATATCACCATCACTTACCTGTGTTCTCTCCTCTATCTCACCATCACTTACCTGTGTTCTCTCTTCTATATCACCATCACTTACCTGTGTTCTCTCTTCTATATCACCATCACTTACCTGTGTTCTCTCCTCTATATCACCATCACTTACCTGTGTTCTCTCTTCTATATCACCATCACTTACCTGTGTTCTCTCCTCTATATCATCATCACTTACCTGTGTTCTCTCTTCTATCTCACCATCACTTACCTGTGTTCTCTCTTCTATCTCACCATCACTTACCTGTGTTCTCTCCTCTATATCACCATCACTTACCTGTGTTCTCTCCTCTATATCACCATCACTTACCTGTGTTCTCTCCTCTATATCACCATCACTTACCTGTGTTCTCTCCTCTATATCACCATCACTTACCTGTGTTCTCTCCTCTATATCACCATCACTTACATGTGTTCTCTCTTCTATATCACCATCACTTACCTGTGTTCTCTCCTCTATATCACCATCACTTACCTGTGTTCTCTCCTCTATATCACCATCACTTACCTGTGTTCTCTCCTTTATATCACCATCACTTACCTGTGTTCTCTCCTCTATATCACCATCACTTACCTGTGTTCTCTCCTCTATATCACCATCACTTACCTGTGTTCTCTCTTCTATATCACCATCACTTACCTGTGTTCTCTCCTCTATATCACCATCACTTACCTGTGTTCTCTCCTCTATCTCACCATCACTTACCTGTGTTCTCTCCTCTATATCACCATCACTTACCTGTGTTCTCTCCTCTATCTCACCATCACTTACCTGTGTTCTCTCCTCTATATCACCATCACTTACCTGTGTTCTCTCTTCTATATCACTATCACTTACCTGTGTTCTCTCCTCTATATCACCATCACTTACCTGTGTTCTCTCTTCTATATCACCATCACTTACCTGTGTTCTCTCTTCTATATCACCATCACTTACCTGTGTTCTCTCCTCTATATCACCATCACTTACCTGTGTTCTATCCTCTATATCACAATCACTTACCTGTGTTCTCTCTTCTATATCACCATCACTTACCTGTGTTCTCTCTTCTATATCACCATCACTTACCTGTGTTCTCTCTTCTATATCACCATCACTTACCTGTGTTCTCTCCTCTATATCACCATCACTTACCTGTGTTCTCTCTTCTATATCACCATCACTTACCTGTGTTCTCTCTTCTATATCACCATCACTTACCTGTGTTCTCTCTTCTATATCACCATCACTTACCTGTGTTCTCTCCTCTATATCACCATCACTTACCTGTGTTCTCTCCTCTATATCACCATCACTTACCTGTGTTCTATCCTCTATATCACCATCACTTACCTGTGTTCTCTCCTCTATCCCACCATCACTTACCTGTGTTCTCTCTTCTATATCACCATCACTTACCTGTGTTCTCTCCTCTATATCACCATCACTTACCTGTGTTCTCTCTTCTATATCACCATCACTTACCTGTGTTCTCTCCTCTATATCACCATCACTTACCTGTGTTCTCTCTTCTATATCACCATCACTTACCTGTGTTCTCTCCTCTATATCACCATCACTTACCTGTGTTCTATCCTCTATATCACCATCACTTACCTGTGTTCTCTCCTCTATCCCACCATCACTTACCTGTGTTCTCTCTTCTATATCACCATCACTTACCTGTGTTCTCTCCTCTATATCACCATCACTTACCTGTGTTCTCTCCTCTATATCACCATCACTTACCTGTGTTCTCTCTTCTATATCACCATCACTTACCTGTGTTCTCTCTTCTATATCACCATCACTTACCTGTGTTCTCTCCTCTATCTCACCATCACTTACCTGTGTTCTCTCCTCTATATCACCATCACTTACCTGTGTTCTCTCCTCTATATCACCATCACTTACCTGTGTTCTCTCTTCTATATCACCATCACTTACCTGTGTTCTCTCCTCTATCTCACCATCACTTACCTGTGTTCTCTTCTCTATCTCACCATCACTTACCTGTGTTCTCTCCTCTATATCACTATCACTTACCTGTGTTCTCTCTTCTATATCACCATCACTTACCTGTGTTCTCTCCTCTATCTCACCATCACTTACCTGTGTTCTCTCCTCTATATCACCATCACTTACCTGTGTTCTCTCTTCTATATCACCATCACTTACCTGTGTTCTCTCCTCTATATCACCATCACTTACCTGTGTTCTCTCTTCTATATCACCATCACTTACCTGTGTTCTCTCTTCTATATCATCATCACTTACCTGTGTTCTCTCCTCTATATCACCATCACTTACCTGTGTTCTCTCTTCTATATCACCATCACTTACCTGTGTTCTCTCCTCTATATCACCATCACTTACCTGTGTTCTCTCTTCTATATCACCATCACTTACCTGTGTTCTCTCCTCTATATCACCATCACTTACCTGTGTTCTCTCTTCTATATCACCATCACTTACCTGTGTTCTCTCTTCTATATCACCATCACTTACCTGTGTTCTCTCTTCTATATCACAATCACTTACCTGTGTTCTCTCCTCTATCTCACCATCACTTACCTGTGTTCTCTCCTCTATATCACCATCACTTACCTGTGTTCTCTCCTCTATATCACCATCACTTACCTGTGTTCTCTCTTCTATATCACCATCACTTACCTGTGTTCTCTCTTCTATATCATCATCACTTACCTGTGTTCTCTCTTCTATATCACCATCACTTACCTGTGTTCCCTCCTCTATATCACCATCACTTACCTGTGTTCTCTCCTCTATATCACCATCACTTACCTGTGTTCTCTCCTCTATATCACCATCACTTACCTGTGTTCTCTCCTCTATATCACCATCACTTACCTGTGTTCTCTCTTCTATATCACCATCACTTACCTGTGTTCTCTCTTCTATATCACCATCACTTACCTGTGTTCTCTCCTCTATATCACCATCACTTACCTGTGTTCTCTCTTCTATATCATCATCACTTACCTGTGTTCTCTCTTCTATATCACCATCACTTACCTGTGTTCTCTCCTCTATATCACCATCACTTACCTGTGTTCTCTTCTCTATCTCACCATCACTTACCTGTGTTCTCTCCTCTATATCACCATCACTTACCTGTGTTCTCTCCTCTATATCACCATCACTTACCTGTGTTCTCTCTTCTATATCATCATCACTTACCTGTGTTCTCTCTTCTATATCACCATCACTTACCTGTGTTCTCTCCTCTATATCACCATCACTTACCTGTGTTCTCTTCTCTATCTCACCATCACTTACCTGTGTTCTCTCCTCTATATCACCATCACTTACCTGTGTTCTCTCCTCTATCTCACCATCACTTACCTGTGTTCTCTCCTCTATATCACCATCACTTACCTGTGTTCTCTCTTCTATATCACCATCACTTACCTGTGTTCTCTCCTCTATATCACCATCACTTACCTGTGTTCTCTCCTCTATATCACCATCACTTACCTGTGTTCTCTCCTCTATATCACCATCACTTACCTGTGTTCTCTCCTCTATATCACCATCACTTACCTGTGTTCTCTCCTCTATATCACCATCACTTACCTGTGTTCTCTCCTCTATCTCACCATCACTTACCTGTGTTCTCTCTTCTATATCACCATCACTTACCTGTGTTCTCTCCTCTATATCACCATCACTTACCTGTGTTCTCTTCTCTATCTCACCATCACTTACCTGTGTTCTCTCCTCTATATCACCATCACTTACCTGTGTTCTCTCTTCTATATCACCATCACTTACCTGTGTTCTCTCCTCTATCTCACCATCACTTACCTGTGTTCTCTTCTCTATCTCACCATCACTTACCTGTGTTCTCTCCTCTATCTCACCATCACTTACCTGTGTTCTCTCCTCTATATCACCATCACTTACCTGTGTTCTC
This sequence comes from Lithobates clamitans, assembly GCA_037952925.1. Classification (NCBI taxonomy): domain Eukaryota; kingdom Metazoa; phylum Chordata; class Amphibia; order Anura; family Ranidae; genus Lithobates; species Lithobates clamitans. The sequence goes on along the minus strand of JBBGZY010003422.1, from coordinate 35,438 downwards.
TCCTCTATATCACCATCACTTACCTGTGTTCTCTCTTCTATATCACCATCACTTACCTGTGTTCTCTCTTCTATATCACCATCACTTACCTGTGTTCTCTCTTCTATATCACCATCACTTACCTGTGTTCTCTCCTCTATATCACCATTACTTACCTGTGTTCTCTCTTCTATATCACCATCACTTACCTGTGTTCTCTCTTCTATATCACCATCACTTACCTGTGTTCTCTCCTCTATCTCACCATCACTTACCTGTGTTCTCTCTTCTATATCACCATCACTTACCTGTGTTCTCTCCTCTATATCACCATCACTTACCTGTGTTCTCTCTTCTATATCACCATCACTTACCTGTGTTCTCTCTTCTATATCACCATCACTTACCTGTGTTCTCTCTTCTATATCACCATCACTTACCTGTGTTCTCTCTTCTATATCACCATCACTTACCTGTGTTCTCTCCTCTATATCACCATCACTTACCTGTGTTCTCTCCTCTATCTCACCATCACTTACCTGTGTTCTCTCCTCTATCTCACCATCACTTACCTGTGTTCTCTCCTCTATATCACCATCACTTACCTGTGTTCTCTCCTCTATATCACCATCACTTACCTGTGTTCTCTCTTCTATATCACCATCACTTACCTGTGTTCTCTCCTCTATATCACCATCACTTACCTGTGTTCTCTCTTCTATATCACCATCACTTACCTGTGTTCTCTCTTCTATATCACCATCACTTACCTGTGTTCTCTCCTCTATATCACCATCACTTACCTGTGTTCTCTCTTCTATATCACCATCACTTACCTGTGTTCTCTCTTCTATATCACCATCACTTACCTGTGTTCTCTCCTCTATATCACCATCACTTACCTGTGTTCTCTCCTCTATCTCACCATCACTTACCTGTGTTCTCTCCTCTATATCACCATCACTTACCTGTGTTCTCTCCTCTATATCACCATCACTTACCTGTGTTCTCTCCTCTATATCACCATCACTTACCTGTGTTCTCTCCTCTATATCACCATCACTTACCTGTGTTCTCTCCTCTATATCACCATCACTTACCTGTGTTCTCTCTTCTATATCACTATCACTTACCTGTGTTCTCTCTTCTATATCACCATCACTTACCTGTGTTCTCTCCTCTATATCACCATCACTTACCTGTGTTCTCTCCTCTATCTCACCATCACTTACCTGTGTTCTCTCTTCTATATCACCATCACTTACCTGTGTTCTCTCCTCTATATCACCATCACTTACCTGTGTTCTCTCTTCTATATCACCATCACTTACCTGTGTTCTCTCCTCTATATCACCATCACTTACCTGTGTTCTCTCCTCTATATCACCATCACTTACCTGTGTTCTCTCCTCTATCTCACCATCACTTACCTGTGTTCTCTTCTCTATCTCACCATCACTTACCTGTGTTCTCTCCTCTATATCACTATCACTTACCTGTGTTCTCTCTTCTATATCACCATCACTTACCTGTGTTCTCTCCTCTATATCACCATCACTTACCTGTGTTCTCTCTTCTATATCACAATCACTTACCTGTGTTCTCTCCTCTATCTCACCATCACTTACCTGTGTTCTCTCCTCTATATCACCATCACTTACCTGTGTTCTCTCCTCTATATCACCATCACTTACCTGTGTTCTCTCTTCTATATCACCATCACTTACCTGTGTTCTCTCTTCTATATCATCATCACTTACCTGTGTTCTCTCTTCTATATCACCATCACTTACCTGTGTTCCCTCCTCTATATCACCATCACTTACCTGTGTTCTCTCCTCTATATCACCATCACTTACCTGTGTTCTCTCCTCTATATCACCATCACTTACCTGTGTTCTCTCCTCTATATCACCATCACTTACCTGTGTTCTCTCTTCTATATCACCATCACTTACCTGTGTTCTCTCTTCTATATCACCATCACTTACCTGTGTTCTCTCCTCTATATCACCATCACTTACCTGTGTTCTCTCTTCTATATCATCATCACTTACCTGTGTTCTCTCTTCTATATCACCATCACTTACCTGTGTTCTCTCCTCTATATCACCATCACTTACCTGTGTTCTCTCCTCTATATCACCATCACTTACCTGTGTTCTCTCCTCTATATCACCATCACTTACCTGTGTTCTCTCCTCTATATCACCATCACTTACCTGTGTTCTCTTCTCTATCTCACCATCACTTACCTGTGTTCTCTCCTCTATATCACCATCACTTACCTGTGTTCTCTCCTCTATCTCACCATCACTTACCTGTGTTCTCTCCTCTATATCACCATCACTTACCTGTGTTCTCTCTTCTATATCACCATCACTTACCTGTGTTCTCTCCTCTATATCACCATCACTTACCTGTGTTCTCTCCTCTATATCACCATCACTTACCTGTGTTCTCTCCTCTATATCACCATCACTTACCTGTGTTCTCTCCTCTATCTCACCATCACTTACCTGTGTTCTCTTCTCTATCTCACCATCACTTACCTGTGTTCTCTCCTCTATATCACCATCACTTACCTGTGTTCTCTCCTCTATATCACCATCACTTACCTGTGTTCTCTCCTCTATATCACCATCACTTACCTGTGTTCTCTCTTCTATATCACCATCACTTACCTGTGTTCTCTCTTCTATATCACCATCACTTACCTGTGTTCTCTCCTCTATATCACCATCACTTACCTGTGTTCTCTCCTCTATCTCACCATCACTTACCTGTGTTCTCTCCTCTATATCACCATCACTTACCTGTGTTCTCTCCTCTATATCACCATCACTTACCTGTGTTCTCTCCTCTATCTCACCATCACTTACCTGTGTTCTCTCCTCTATATCACCATCACTTACCTGTGTTCTCTCTTCTATATCACCATCACTTACCTGTGTTCTCTCTTCTATATCACCATCACTTACCTGTGTTCTCTCCTCTATATCACCATCACTTACCTGTGTTCTCTCTTCTATATCACCATCACTTACCTGTGTTCTCTCCTCTATATCACCATCACTTACCTGTGTTCTCTCCTCTATATCACCATCACTTACCTGTGTTCTCTCCTCTATATCACCATCACTTACCTGTGTTCTCTTCTCTATCTCACCATCACTTACCTGTGTTCTCTCCTCTATATCACCATCACTTACCTGTGTTCTCTCTTCTATATCACCATCACTTACCTGTGTTCTCTCTTCTATATCACCATCACTTACCTGTGTTCTCTCCTCTATATCACCATCACTTACCTGTGTTCTCTCCTCTATATCACCATCACTTACCTGTGTTCTCTCCTCTATATCACCATCACTTACCTGTGTTCTCTCCTGTATATCACCATCACTTACCTGTGTTCTCTCTTCTATCTCACCATCACTTACCTGTGTTCTCTCCTCTATATCACCATCACTTACCTGTGTTCTCTCTTCTATCTCACCATCACTTACCTGTGTTCTCTCCTCTATATCACCATCACTTACCTGTGTTCTCTCTTCTATATCACCATCACTTACCTGTGTTCTCTATCTCAGGTGGTGGAAAGTCTTCAGGAGGAGCTGGATGGTGTCAGTGGAGATGACAGGTGACACCACAATATTACAGAGTCACACAATGACAACCTACATGACACAATTCTAACACAAGTCTACTATTAGGATAGTTCTGCTCCCTGATTGGCTGGGAGAGGAGGTCGCCATCAACAAGTCCCGCTTCCTGCGCACCCGTCCCGTACTTGACTGGAAGCCATGGGAGGCCGAGGAGAGTTCAGAGGTCATGAACACCGCATGGGAGGTGAGAAGTCGGGGGGGAGGGGTGGAGGTAGGTCATTTATGGACTATCGGTGAAGTTTTGTCTTCTTTTCAGGTTTCGTCTCTCACTTCTCCACATCTGCTGCAATTTATGGCGATCACCTTGCCGGGAACCATCAAACTGTCACTCAGCCAGGTGGGTCACCTGACCTGTACCTAGACATAGAGCATTATTGGGGGGTCTCTGTCATACACCTCTGACCCCAGATGGGGGCATTTCTGATGCTGTGACCCCAGAATACAGAATTGTTGGGGGGCTGTCCGGCTGGTACGGGAATGGTGGGAATATATTCTGTGACCAAGTTTCCTCCTTTCTATTTCCGCAGACACATCCGCCGCCCTCCTGGCTCCGCCCACTGCTCTTCCTGCGCCTCCAGAACCCCGCCCTTTACTCTGGATGGCTACAAACTTTGTCTGATAACTCCACCCTCAGCGTCCTGAGCCACTGGGGCTGCTCTACCCTCCTAATCGCCATCAATCCATCCAACCAATCCCAGAGCTTCCCCTTGAACCTCCCACACTACACCGCCACGGCAAAACTCCTGCTCTCCACCCAGCAGGGCCACAATGGAGAAAAGATGGCAGAAGACAGTGTGCTGCTGGCACCGAGAGAGGCCCAACTACTCCGCCTGACACCGCAAGAGTGAGAAAATGGAACTGGAGGTGTAATTGTGCCAACCTCACCCAACACTGTGCCAACCTCATCCCACACTGTGCCAACCTCACCCAACACTGTGCCAACCTCACCCAACACTGTGCCAACCTCATCCCACACTGTGCCAACCTCACCCAACACTGTGCCAACCTCACCCAACACTGCGCCAACCTCACCCAACACTGTGCCAACCTCACCCTACACTGTGCCAACCTCACCCTACACTGTGCCAACCTCACCCAACACTGTGCCAACCTCACCTTACACTGTGCCAACCTCACCCAACACTGTGCCAACCTCACCCTACACTGTGCCAACCTCATCCCACACTGTGCCAACCTCATCCAACACTGTGCCAACCTCATCCCACACTGTGCCAACCTCACCCTACACTGTGCCAACCTCATCCCACACTGTGCCAACCTCACCCTACACTGTGCCAACCTCACCCTGCACTGTGTCAACCTCACCCTACACTGTGCCAACCTCACCCAACACTGTGCCAACCTCACCCAACACTGTGCCAACCTCACCCAACACTGTGCCAACCTCACCCAACACTGTGCCAACCTCATCCCACACTGTGCCAACCTCACCCTACACTGTGCCAACCTCACCCTGCACTGTGTCAACCTCACCCTACACTGTGCCAACCTCACCCAACACTGTGCCAACCTCACCCAACACTGTGCCAACCTCATCCCACACTGTGCCAACCTCACCCTACACTGTGCCAACCTCATCCCACACTGTGCCAACCTCACCCTACACTGTGCCAACCTCACCCAACACTGTGCCAACCTCACCCAACACTGTGCCAACCTCATCCCACACTGTGCCAACCTCACCCTACACTGTGCCAACCTCATCCCACACTGTGCCAACCTCATCCAACACTGTGCCAACCTCATCCCACACTGTGCCAACCTCACCTTACACTGTGCCAACCTCACCCAATACTGTGCCAATCTCACCCAACACTGTGCCAACCTCACCCAACACTGTGCCAACCTCATCCCACACTGTGCCAACCTCACCCAACACTGTGCCAACCTCTCCTTACACTGTGCCAACCTCACCCAACACTGTGCCAACCTCACCCTACACTGTGCCAACCTCACCCAACACTGTGCCAACCTCACCCGAAACTGTGCCAATCTCACCCCACACTGTGCCAACCTCACCCAACACTGTGCCAACCTCATCCCACACTGTGCCAATCTCACCCTGCACTGTGCCAACCTCATCCCACACTGTGCCAACCTCACCCAACACTGTGCCAACCTCACCTTACACTGTGCCAACCTCATCCCACACTGTGCCAACCTCATCCAACACTGTGCCAACCTCATCCCACACTGTGCCAACCTCACCCTACACTGTGCCAACCTCATCTCACACTGTGCCAACCTCATCCCACACTGTGCCAACCTCACCCAACACTGTGCCAACCTCATCCCACACTGTGCCAACCTCATCCAACACTGTGCCAACCTCATCCCACACTGTGCCAACCTCATCTCACACTGTGCCAACCTCATCCCACACTGTGCCAACCTCACCCAACACTGTGCCAACCTCATCCCACACTGTGCCAACCTCATCCAACACTGTGCCAACCTCATCCCACACTGTGCCAACCTCATCCCACACTGTGCCAACCTCACCCTACACTGTGCCAACCTCATCCCACACTGTGCCAACCTCATCCAACACTGTGCCAACCTCACCAACACTGTGCCAACCTCATCCCACACTGTGCCAACCTCATCCAACACTGTGCCAACCTCATCCCACACTGTGCCAACCTCACCCTACACTGTGCCAACCTCATCCCACACTGTGCCAACCTCATCCCACACTGTGCCAACCTCACCCTACACTGTGCCAACCTCATCCCACACTGTGCCAACCTCACCTTACACTGTGCCAACCTCATCCCACACTGTGCCAACCTCACCCTGCACTGTGCCAACCTCATCCCACACTGTGCCAACCTCACCCTACACTGTGCCAACCTCATCCCACACTGTGCCAACCTCACCTTACACTGTGCCAACCTCATCCCACACTGTGCCAACCTCACCCTGCACTGTGCCAACCTCTTCCCAAACTGTGCCAACCTCACCTTACATTATTATTATTATAATACACGATTTATAGAGCACCAACAGTTTACGCAGCGCTTTACAATGTACAGGGGGGACAACACAATTGCAGTTCAATACAGAAGGGACAGGAGGGCCCGGCTCGTAGAGCTTACATTCTAAAGGGAGGGGGTGATAGTACAAGAGGTAATAGATGCAGGGAATGATTTGATGGGGGTGGCACCTCAACCCACATTGTGCCAACCTCACCCTACACTGCCAACCTCACCCCACACTGTGTGTTAACCTCACCCTACATTGTGCCAACCTCACCCTACATTGTTTCAGCCTTGCCCTACATTGTGCCAACCTCACCCTACATCATGCCAACCTCACCCTACACTGCCAGCCTCACCCCACATGGTGTGTGTCAACCTCACCCTACATTGTGCCAACCTCACCCTACATCATGCCAACCTCAACTTACACTGCCCACCTCACCCCACACTGTGTGTTAACCTCAGCCTACATTGTGCCAACCTCACCCTACATTGTTCCAGCCTCACCCTACATCATGCCAACCTCAACCTACACTGCCAACCTCACCGCATACTGTGTGTTAACCTCACCCTACAGTGTGCCAGCCTTTCCCTACATTGTGCCAATCTCATCTCACACTGTGCCAACCTTAAACTGCATTGTACCAATCTCATCTCACACTATGGCAACATCACCTTACATTGTGCCAACCTTACCCAAAAACCCAACCGCACCCCACACCGTGCCAACCTCACTCTGCATTGTGCCAACCTAACCCTACACTGCCAACCTCACCCACACTGTGTGCTAATCTCACATTAACATTGTGCCAGCCTAATCCTACAATGTGACAGCCTCACTCTAAACTGCCAACCTCACACCACATTGTGCCAACCTAACCCCACACTGTGCCAATCTCATCTCACACTGTGTTAACTCATCCCACATTGTGCCAGGCTCACCCAACACTGTGCCAATCTCATCTCACACTGTGCTAACCTCATCCCACATTGTGCCAATCTCATCTCACACTGTACCTACCTTTTCTTACATTGTACCAACCTCATCCAACAACCCAACCTCTCTCCTACACTGTGCCAACTTCACCCCATGCTGTGTGCTAACTTTACCCTACATTGTGTCAACCTCACTCCACACTTTGCCAACGTCAGCTTACATTGCACCAACCCTACCTTACACTGTGCCAACCTCACCTTACATTGTGCCGCCCTCACCTCACACTGTGCCAACCGCACCTTACATTGAGTCAATCTAATTCAACAACCCAACCTCACCCTGCATTATGCCAACCTCACCCTACATTGTGCCAACCTCACACTACATTGTGCTAACCTCACTCCACACTTTGCCAACGTCAGCTCACATTGCACCAACCCTACCTTACAGTGTGCCAACCTCACTTTACATTGTGCTGCCCCCACCTCACACTGTGCCAACCTCAGCTTACATTGAGTCAATCTAATTCAACAACCCAACCTCACCCTGCATTATGGCAACCTCATTTAACAACCCAACCGCACCCTACTGTGCCAACCTCACCCCACACTGTGCCAACCTTACTATACATTGTGCTACCCTCACCCCACATTGTGCCAACCTCATCCAACAACCCAACCTCACTCTATATTGTGCCAACCTCACCCTACACCGTGCCAGTAGTAACCTTCAATGTGCCAAGAATACACTACATTGTGCCATCCTAATCCTACACAGTGCCAACTACACACTATGCTTGGGCAAACCTTACTCCACATTGTGTCAACCATACCTTCCACTGTGCCAACCATACAATACACTGTGCCAACCACTCCCTACATTGTTGCAAGCATACACTACACTGTACCCCATACTGTGCCGATCTCACCCTACACTACAACTGTACCCTATATGGTGCCAACCTCACCCTACACTACAACAACCATACCCTATACTCTGCCAACCTCACCCTACACTACAATAACCATACCCCATACTGTGCCAACCTCACTCTACACTACAACAACCGGACTCCATACTGTGCCAACCTCACTCTACACTACAACAACCGTACCCCATACTGTGCCAACCTCACCCTACACTACAACAACCGTACCCCATACTGTGCCAACCTCACCCTACACTACAACAACCGTACCCATACTGTGCCAACCTCACTGTACACTACAACAACCGGACTCCATACTGTGCCAACCTCACCCTACACTACAACAACCGTACCCCATACTGTGCCAACCTCACCCTACACTACAACAACCGTACCCCATACTGTGCCAACCTCACTGTACACTACAACAACCGTACCCCATACTGTGCCAACCTCACCCTACACTACAACAACCGTACCCATACTGTGCCAACCTCACTGTACACTACAACAACCGTACCCCATACTGTGCCAACCTCACCCTATACTACAACAACCGTACCCCATAATGTGCCAACCTCACCCTATACTACAATAACTGAAAGAGGTGTTTTAGAGCCCCCTATTATATATTTCTTGTTTTGGGTTATTACTCCTTACGGGCCGCTTCACACTGCTGTGATGTCCGACATCGGATGTGAACTCAGCCATACAGATATAGTATACAGATGTAGTATACAGATGTAGTATACAGATATAGTATACAGATATAGTATACAGATGTAGTATACAGATATAGTATACAGATATAGTATATAGATATAGTATACAGCTATAGTATACAGATATAGTATACAGATATAGTATATAGATATAGTATATAGATATAGTATACAGATATAGTATATAGATATAGTATATAGCTATAGTATACAGATATAGTATACAGATATAGTATACAGATATAGTATACAGATGTAGTATATAGATATAGTATACAGATGTAGTATACAGATATAGTATACAGATATAGTATATAGATATAGTATACAGCTATAGTATACAGATATAGTATACAGATATAGTATATAGATATAGTATACAGCTATAGTATACAGATATAGTATACAGATATAGTATACGGATATAGTATACAGATATAGTATATAGATATAGTATACAGATATAGTATACAGATATAGTATACAGCTATAGTATACAGATATAGTATACAGATATAGTATATAGATATAGTATACAGATATAGTATATAGATATAGTATATAGCTATAGTATACAGATATAGTATACAGATATAGTATACAGATATAGTATACAGATGTAGTATATAGATATAGTATACAGATATAGTATACAGATATAGTATACAGATATAGTATACAGATATAGTATATAGTATACAGATATAGTATACAGATATAGTATACAGATATAGTATATAGATATAGTATATAGATATAGTATACAGATATAGTATATAGATATAGTATACAGATATAGTATATAGATATAGTATACAGATATAGTATACAGATATAGTATACAGATATAGTATATAGATATAGTATACAGATATAGTATATAGATATAGTATACAGATATAGTATACAGATATAGTATACAGATATAGTATATAGATATAGTATACAGATATAGTATACAGATATAGTATATAGATATAGTATACAGATATAGTATACAGATATAGTATATAGATATAGTATACAGATATAGTATACAGATATAGTATATAGATATAGTATACAGATATAGTATACAGATATAGTATATAGATATAGTATACAGATGTAGTATACAGATATAGTATACAGATATAGTATACAGATATAGTATGGCTGGATTTGCATCGCATTCGGACCAAACCTGCACAGGACCCTTATTTTGGTGCACAGCAGAATCGGATTTGATGCGATGCGATTCCTGTCTGAATTTGCACTTCGCTCTGCGATACACAAACCGATTTTGGGGTGTCATTAGCTTTCTATTGACACCCCCAGCAGTTTGCATAGGGCAGTTGTATGCGATGCACTGGATTGGCAGGGTCCCGCATCGCTCCGGTGTGCCGAGTCCTCAATGTGTTGCTCTGAAGGGAGAAGTACGGGAGATGTTTCCTCAGAGAAGATGGAGGACTTTGTTCAGTTTTGTCCCAACCACAAACCCAACACCGGGGTCATCGTGATGTGATAGACTTTGTATTGTTATAAGAACGGTGGACATTGAGAGGGGAGAAATGCTAATAACTGTGTACATGGGGGAGGGGTTTGCATTGGCTTGGATCAGTAATATCCCATGGGTGGGCTACATCATGAATGTACAGTGCCTTGAAAAAGTATTCATACCCCATGAAGTTTACCACATTTTGTCAAGTTACACCCAAAAATGTACATGTATTTTATTGGGATTTTATGTGATGGACCAACACAAAGTGTGACATAATTGTGAAGTCGAAGGAAAATGATAAATGATACAAATAAATATGTGAAAAGTGTGTGGGGGGGGGGGGGGACATTTGTATTCAGCCCCCTTTACTCTGATACCCCTAACTAAAATCTAGTGGAACAGAAGTCACCTAATTAGTAAATAGAGTCCACCTGTGTGTCATTTAATCTCAGTATAAATACAGCTGTTCTGTGAAGCCCTCAGAGGTTTGTTAGAGAACCTTAGTGAACAAACAGTATCATGAAGGCCAAGGAACACACCAGACAGGTCAGGGATAAAGTTGTGGAGAAGTATAAAGCAGGGTTAGGTTATAAAAAAATCTCCCAAGCTTTGAAGATCTCACGGAGCTCTGTTCAATCCATCATCGGAAAATGGAAAGAGTATGGCACAACTGCAAACCTACCAAGACATGGCCGTCCACCTAAACTGACCGGCCGGGCAAGGAGAGCATTCATCAGAGAAGAGCCAAGAGGTCCATGGTAACTCTGGAGGAGCTGCAGAGATCCACAGCTCAGGTGGGAGAATCTGTCCACAGGACAACTATTATGCCGCGTACACACGGTCGGACTTTTCGTCTACAAAAGTCCAACGGACGCTGACGGACTAAAGCTGGCTGGTAATCCGATCGTGTGTGGGCTGCTTCGGACTTTCAACGTACTTTTTTAGCCTCAAATCCGACGTACTTTAGATTTGAAACATGCTTCAAATCTTTACGTCGTAACTACGACGGACCCCGAAGTCCGCTCGTCTGTATGCTAGTCCTACGGACAAAAAAACGACGCATGCTCATAAGCAAAAACTAAACGGAAGCACTCGGTCTAGTAAAACTAGTGTTCGTATTGTAGGTAGCACATTCATCACGCTGCAAAATCTGTGATCGTTGAATGCAGCGCATTTTATTTCTTCTTTACGAATGCTCTAAAGAACGAAGGTGTTTTGCTGTTCATAATCAGAGTTCTCCCAAACTGATTTCTGAATTCTTTTTCTCTTTGATCTCATGAATGATATAGTATGCTTTTTATAAACAATGTTTCCATACTAATAATACTTTTTCCCTTTTATTTTTTTTTTTTTTTAGGTTTGTAAAGTTACCACAAAGAACCCATAATTCTTTTTTTTTTTTTTTCTAGTGATTATTTTTTAATTTTTAGATAAAGTTAACCCAAAGCACCGTTTTTGTTTATGTATATATTTTTTTTTCAAGACTTACCACTTGAACATTCTTAACATTAGTAATGTATTTTTGGTGTGTTTTTTTAAAACTCTATGAGATTGTTGTCCCTTGTTAATTTTTAACATTGTGTGTAAAATCAATGATTTAAAAGAAAACACATAAAAGTCTTTTGCTAAACTCAAAAAAGATCCATTTATTCATGGTCAAAATAAAATAAAGAGGAAGTCAACGCTGGAAAAAGTCGGTGTACAAGAAAATTGGGATCTTGAGGAGTCCATATAAGAGGGAGCACAATCTGGTCCAAGAATCCCAGAGATCAACAGCACCAGCAGATGATCTAGATGTCCCCAGACTGTGGTACTACAACAGCCTGCGTCTTCTGTCAGACCAGACTGAACCCAGGTCATCACTTTCTTCTCTTCCCTGCAGCCTTTCCTCCACGCTGCCCTGCAGCCTTCCCTGTAGCCTTCCCTGTAGCCTTCTTTTGAGGCTGTGGCTCTGGTGTTTCAGTTGTGGCAGGAGGAGGAGGAGGAGGAGGAGGAGGAGGAGGAGGAGGAGGGGGGGGGGCTGCCTCATGTAGTTGGGTGTTTTTGGTTAGCGTGCCCTGCAGCCCCTTATGGATTGTTTCCCCAAATAGGCGCTCACAAATGAGGCGCTGCTCCCAATCCATCTGAAGAAGCCTGCTGGCTAAGTAGCAGCCATAGGCTTCTTCCGCTTCGGGGGGGCTTGTTAAAAAACGGGTGGCCTGTTGCATGAGGCGCAGGGACGCGTCCTGTGTGACCATCCCCTTCCTGGCCCTTTTTTTGGGAAGGTGGAGGGGAGGCACTTGGGATTGGGTGAGGCTCCTACTGGGCCCAGCCACCTCACTTGGCCCAGCCACCTCACTTGGCCCAGCCACCTCACTTGGCCCAGCCACCTCACTTGGCCCAGCCACCTCACTGGGAGCAGCCACCTCCTGCCTGACACTGGGCCCAGCCTCCTCCAGGATGATGGTGAATCCGGCCTCCTCCAGGCTGTCCATGGGCCCGGTCTCCTCCTGCCTGCCACTTTCCCCACATTCCTCCTGGATGGACTCATCCTGTGTATAAAAAAAGGACAATAGTTTTAGTTTCTTTTTTTGGGTTCATCAATGACACACAGTTTGCTTCTCATGACTAGCAAATTCAATGTGAATACATCTCTTTAATGAAAGAGTCTAATCAGACACCCTAATTATTTCAAGCAGGTGCCAAACATATTTAGTCACTACTATCATTTGATATGTATACACAATTTGGAGTGCTAAATTATTTGAGACAATTATAACATCCAGTTAACATCATTAATATTAGTACAGTAAATCTTTGTTAAAATAATTTACCTGACTCCAGATGGTCATATCCGGTTCATCCAGGATGGAAGACCCAGCTTGCTCCTCATCAGCCTCTGCTGGGGTGGAGGGAAGGGTGGAGGGAAGGGTGGAGGGAAGGGTTGAAAGTGATGCCCTGGCTTCATTCTGGTCATCAAGAAAACGGAGTTGATTGTAGTACCACAGCCTGGGTACATAAACATCATCTGCTGATGCTCCTGATCTCCTTGATTCCTGGATCTTCCTATGCTCCCTTTTATACATGTTCCTCAAGACCCCAATTTTCTTGAGCACTGTCTCCATTGTTGCTCCAGGGATGGTCTCCTGGACAAAGGACAGAAGTCTCTCCAGCGTTGACTTCCTCACATGCTTGTTATAATACTGAGGGTGTTTCACCTCCCACAAATTCCTCATCTCTCGATACTTTGAAATAAAAGAAGTAAGGAACTCTGGATCCTTCAATAGGGGATTCATTATATCTGGAAAAGAGAAAGTCACAAGACCAAAAAAACTTATTATATGTTTCTGCTAACCCCTCATCATCTTCTCCCTATGTAGGCCTCATCAATCTATCAAGCCATATAGGCTGCTTGCTACAAAGTCATGACCATAAACCCCCCCCAAAAAAAAAATATATATATCTCAAATTACCTTCGTTTTGGAACGTCCTGGTCCACTATCACCTACGCACAGAACGTACGTACGACACGCGCGAAAGGCCCTCCTTTATACACTACGCATGTGTGAAACTCCGCCTGCGTCGCCCGCCCCTGACGTTCGAAATGAACTCATGTTCTCCGCCCCCTAATTTGACGCACAGAACGTACGTACGACACGCGCGAAAGGCCCTCCTTTATACACTACGCATGTGTGAAACTCCGCCTGCGTCGCCCGCCCCTGACGTTCGAAATGAACTCATGTTCTCCGCCCCCTAATTTGACGCACAGAACGTACGTACGACACGCGCGAAAGGCCCTCCTTTATACACTACGCATGTGTGAAACTCCGCCTGCGTCGCCCGCCCCTGACGTTCGAAATGAACTCATGTTCTCCGCCCCCTAATTTGACGCACAGAACGTACGTACGACACGCGCGAAAGGCCCTCCTTTATACACTACGCATGTGTGAAACTCCGCCTGCGTCGCCCGCCCCTGACGTTCGAAATGAACTCATGTTCTCCGCCCCTTTTTTGTTACGGCGCGTAGTGGAGTTAAAGAATGGCGGAGACACCTGAAATGTTGACGACCTCAGGTAGTGGAGACAGCCCGCAGGCTGGAACGTCTGGAACGTCAACCAAATCTGTGAGGCCTAGATTTAAGGCCTCTAATATGAGTTTCAAAGAGATGGTGGAGATGGTGGCCATTCTTCGCAAAGACGACTATGATGGCAATTATGGGCCGTACGCACGGCCAAATTTGCGCAAGGCCAAAATCATGGCAAAGGTCGTGGACACTTTGCAGGCATCATTTGGGGTCCAGCGCTCCAAGGATCAATTGCGCAAAAGATGGTCTGACCTGAAAATCAGGGAGCCGGATCAATACCGACGTATCCGGAAAGTTCTTAAAAAAAGTAAGTACTTGTCGTGTTTTTCTCTTGTGTTTATTACCTTGTATACTGCTCCATGTGCTTTTCCTTTCTATACGATTTTTGTTCATCGTTCTAAACGATCTTTGAAGAAACCTCGTTACATATCTATATCTATATCTATATCTATATCTATATATATATATCTATATCTATATCTATATATATCTATATATATATATCTATATATATATCTATATATATATATCTATATATATATCTATATATATATCTATATATATATCTATATATATATCTATATATATATCTATATATATATCTATATCTATATCTATATCTATATATATATATATATATATATCTATATCTATATCTATATCTATATATATATCTATATATATATCTATATATATATCTATATATATATCTATATATCTATATCTAATATAGATATAGATATAGATATAGATAATCTATATATATATATATAATCTATATCTATATCTATATATATCTATATCTATATATATATATATAAATATAAATATCTAAATATAAATATAAAAATATAAATATATAAAAATATAAATATATAAAAATATAAATATATAAAAATATAAAAATATAAAAATATAAATATATAAAAATATAAATATATAAAAATATAAATATATAAAAATATAAATATATAAAAATATAAATATATAAAAATATAAAAATAAATATATAAATATAAATATATAAAAATATAAATATATAAAAATATAAATATAAATATAAATATATAAAAATATAAATATAAAAAAATATAAATATATAAAAATATAAATATATAAATATATAAATATATAAAAATATAAATATATAAAAATATAAATATATAAAAATATAAATATATATATATATATATATATATATATATATATATATATATATATATATATATATATATATATATATATATATTATATATCTATTTGAAATTCTCATAATTTTTTGGATTTACATTTAGTTAGATATTTAGAGATTTTGTTACAGATATAGAGAGAGATCAAAAGATTATTAACTATATTTTGAGATATTGATATCTATCTATCCGGTATGTCTTTATAATTTTAAATATTGAACTAAAATAGGAACTCTACACAAACCACTTCACTACAAATGTTGGAAAATTATTATGTCCTAAAATATCTGTGTGCTAATTAGATTACTCATTTTTTGTTTCACATAGGGGAAAAATCACTCAGCCAACCAAAAGAACACAGTCCACCACAAGCAAAACAGGATTGGGCAATCAGTCCAAGTCCCATTGACGATGTGGAGGAAGGAGAGGTGGGCGACATGGGCACCCCACCAGGTGAGTGTCTGACACACCAGCTTACGTTAATCTATGCATGGCTGCCTTTTGTTTAATTGAATTTGTCTACTCTATTTTAGGGGATCTGCTTCATTCAAGCAACAGTGACACCCCCGAGGATGTGGAGGAATTAGGCTACATGGCCACCCCACCAGGTCAGTGTCTGAGACAACAGCTTTATTTCTGGTAAGGTAAACTATGTATGTGTGCATATTTGTAAAGACATTTTTTGGTTTCATTCCACTTTAGGAACAACAAGAAGTGACCATTTCACCTCGGAAAGTGCCCAACGTCTAATTGGTCAAATAATGGGCTGGAATCAAGACATGGATCAAATGCGTAATAGGCTGGATCGTATGCAGCAGGAAATGAAGGACATGATTGATGTTTTGGGTCGAATCTAAATGCCCTTTTTTAAACCCCAAAACATCAATCATGTCCTTCATTTCCTGTTTTGCTGACCCCATTCTGGGCCTTCTCTTTGTTTTTTTGGCATAACATAAATGGCTGTTTAACCTAATGTCAAAAAGGAGGGCTGTCAAAAATCCACAAAAAAATAAAAATTGATTTTCTAAAAAACAACCAAAAAAAAAAAAAAAAGTGATTTTAAAAAACCCAAAAAAAAAAAAAAGTGATTTTAAAAAACACAAAAAAAAAAAAAAAAAGTGATTTTAAAAAACCCAAAAAAAAAAAAAAAGTGATTTTAAAAAACCAAAAAAAAAAAAAAAAAGTGATTTTAAAAAACCCAAAAAAAATTCAAAAAATTAATGTTAAAAAACAAAAAAAAATAAAAATTGATTTTAAAACACCAAAAAATCGAATAAATAATTAATGTTAAAAAACCAAAAAAGTAAAAAAAATTGATTTGAAAACACCAAAAAAATTAAGAAAATTAATGTTAAAAAACCAAAAAAAATTAAAAAATTGATTTAAAAACACCAAAAAATCGAATAAATAATTAATGTTAAAAAACCAAAAAAAGTAAAAAAAATTGATTTGAAAACACCAAAAAAATTAAGAAATTAATGTTAAAAACCAAAAAAAAAAAAAAAATTGATTTTAAAAAACCAAAAAAAAAAAATAAAAAACTTGCTTTTAAAAAAAAAAAAAACTTGATTTTCCAAAAACAAAGCCTGTTTTGAAAATCCAAAAGCCCAAAATATTTTTTTGTGGATTAGGTAGAAATATTTCAATATAATTATATTTTGCTACATCATTAAGATACCATTATATTTTTGTCTCGGAACATTTTATACTAAATGCAGAACCTGAATGCAATACCAACCATTAATAAAACATCTCCTTTTATAGGATTTTAACAAATGTGTGGTTTGTTATTTCAAGGCCCAGTATCAGTTTGGTTATAATTGTCAAAAAGTTGTTACAGTGGCAATGGAGCTTATTTATACATTTTTAAAATTCAAATACAGTTGGCACTACAACTGCTCGACCATAACCTAGGAGACAGCCCAAAAGAAAGGCAAGCAATAAATATAATGCCAGATTTCAGCAATATTTTTTTTATTGTAAAAAAAATTATATATCCTGGCCCATTGCAATGGCCCCCTACCCATAAAATAATCAACATATTGCTGTCTAACCTGACGGGAACTTTTGGGGGGCCAAGCCAGTACGGACAGTATCCAGGCCTGTAAGGTTGGCTTCTATTTGTCCGGCCTCAGGCCCAACTGTGCCTATATAATTGGCTGAATGCATTATTTAAAAAGTTGTGCAGAATGCAGCATGATAAAATTATAAAATTAAGTTTGTATTCCGCCAAATTAATGGCTGTTTGAAACAGGCGGAACCGCTGGCCAGAATTCCAAACGCATTCTCAACCACTCTTCTAGCTCTGGCCAGCCGGTAATTAAAACCCTCCTCTCCGGGGTGAGGGTTCTTTGGGGGAATGGCCTCATGAGGTGCTTGCTCAGAGCGAAGGCTTCATCGGCAATGAAGACAAAGGGGAGTCCTTCCACGTTATCCTCATCAGGTGGCAATCCCAGGGCCACCACTCTGGAGACGCTGGCAGAACTCCGTCTGGGCAAATACTCCTCCATCCGACATCCGGCCATTCTTCCCACGTCCACATATAAAAAATTCATAGTGTGCGACACCACCGCATTAAAACAATACTGTGGAACCCCTTATAATTAAAATAATATGACCCCGAATGGGGTGGTGGCACAATGTGGACATGTTCTCCATCTATAGCCCCTCCACAATTGGGAAAGTCCCAACGGCTTGCAAAATGGGATGCCACAGTCTGCCATTCCTGTGGCGTTGAAGGAAACTGGGGAATCAAACAAGAAAACAAAAATCAATTAATTGGAAGCTAACATTGCAAGAAAATTAGACAATTAAAAACATTATTCCCCAGCATCAGTATAACATTCAATAATTTAATTCTTCTGGAATAACTAATATGGAAAAAGGCACACTTATCAGATTGCTCACCCCCTCTGATAGAACATTGATTACATTTTAGGGGGTTGTGAAATCCCCAAAAAAAATTACTTTAACAACACGCAGGAATTTAGGGATAACAAAGGCTACAAGACTGCAGTTGTCGCACTCTGCAGGTGCAGTTGCAAACCAGCTTACAGTAAATGAGGTAATGTCAAAGGCATTCATGTTGCTAACAGTACACAATCACATGCAAGGGCAATTAATGAAAACACTTTGAGGCTTTGCATATGATTTGATGATGGAACTCAGCAGAGCTTCTGCTCATTTACTAAAGCACTGGAACAAATGCACTTGTAGAGTGCACATGCATTTTGCAAAGTGCAACATAGATTTGCTTTAGACAAATCAACACCACAGAACATTCAAGCAAATTTTAACAAGGGTGGGGGTGGGGGGTTGTGAAATCTAGCTAATTGCTAATTAGCAGCACACTATTTGGAGTGAGTTCAGGTGGGGGGGGGGGTTGTGAAATCTAGCTAATTGCTAATTAGCAGCACACTATTTGGAGTGAGTTCAGGTGGGGGGGGGGGTTGTGAAATCTAGCTAATTGCTAATTAGCAGCACACTATTTGGAGTGAGTTCAGGTGGGGGGGGGGGGGTTGTGAAATCTAGCTAATTGCTAATTAGCAGCACACTATTTGGAGTGAGTTCAGGTGGGGGGGGGGTTGTGAAATCTAGCTAATTGCTAATTAGCAGCACACTATTTGGAGTGAGTTCAGGTGGGGGGGGGGTTGTGAAATCTAGCTAATTGCTAATTAGCAGCACACTATTTGGAGTGAGTTCAGGTGGGGGGGGGGGGTTGTGAAATCTAGCTAATTGCTAATTAGCAGCACACTATTTGGAGTGAGTTCAGGTGGGGGGGGGGGTTGTGAAATCTAGCTAATTGCTAATTAGCAGCACACTATTTGGAGTGAGTTCAGGTGGGGGGGGGGGGGTTGTGAAATCTAGCTAATTGCTAATTAGCAGCACACTATTTGGAGTGAGTTCAGGTGGGGGGGGGGGTTGTGTGAAATCTAGCTAATTGCTAATTCTAAGCACACTAAATACACTCCAACAAAATACATTCAAAATGAGTAGACTAGGTGGATATGTTCCCATCACTTCATGCTGGGAAGGTTATTGAAGGAAACTATACATGCATGACAAAAAATAACAGGAAAAAAATCCCAGCATGTGTGAGGATAAAAAGGGGACATTCACACTATATTGCAATGATGGGAAGTAGTGTTTGAAGCAAGAAATACATTACTTTATCAAAGATTACATAAAAGAACATGTGATGCTAATAAAATAAAAATATCTTACCTTAATATAGTCCTTCTGCAGGACCTGTATGATGGCAGAACAGGTCTCTGGGATAATGATCCCCAGAGCCTGGGGGGAGATGCCTGTCGAGAACTTAAGGTCCTGCAGGCTTCTCCCTGTTCCCTGTGGCCAAATACCGCAAGGTAGCGACCAGCCTCTGCTCCGGAGTGATGGCTTGCCTCATGCAGGTATCCTGCCTGCTGATATAGGGGGTCAGCAAAGCCACCAAACG
This sequence comes from Lithobates clamitans, assembly GCA_037952925.1. Lineage (NCBI taxonomy): Eukaryota > Metazoa > Chordata > Amphibia > Anura > Ranidae > Lithobates > Lithobates clamitans. Next base: position 15,013 of record JBBGZY010003422.1, on the reverse strand, counting down.
ATCAAAAACGGGGTCCGTCATCCGGAGAAAGTTCCTGAAATCCTCAGGATTATTCTCACGGATCTCACGGAGCAAAGGCATGTGACAGAACTGGTCACGCTGAAGCAACCAATTCTTGGTCCATGAACTCCTCCTCGCCCTGTTCATGGACTGGTCTTGGGCTGAAGAATAAACTACAGCACCAAGCACATACAATGCACGAGCTCTACGACGAGTACGTACAGGTAACATGGCTTCAAAACGGTCGGCTGGTCAGAACGCACTAAACAGAACGCACTGAAGAACAGCAAGGCCTGTGAAGAACGACCTGAAAATCAGGAACGAGCGGCCAATAAAACAAAGATTTCTCAATGCCAACTGACCAAACGCACTGAAAAGCAGATACAAACCTCACAAGCACAGACTGAACAACAGTTAAAACGAACTGAAAAATACGAGTCTCACAAGCGCGAATCGTCTCTCACCAAACTTCTACTAACACGAGATAAACACGAGATTAGCAGAAGGAGCCCAAAGGGTGTCGTACGGGCTATTGAACTTCCGTTTTATAGTCTCGTCGGACTTGGTGTACGTCACAGCGTACTAAACTGGCGTACTTTTGTGTGGTCGTGTGTGGGCAAGTCCGTTCGTAAGAAAGTCTGCAGCAAGTCCGCCGAAGGTACGCCGGAAGTATGTCGGACAGACTGTCCGACTTTTGTAGCTGCAAAGTCCGACCGTGTGTACGCGGCATTAGTCGTGTTCTCCACAAATCTGCCCTTTATGGAAGAGTGACAAGAAGAAAGACATTGGTGAAAGAAAGTCATAAGAAGTCCTGTTTGTAGTTTGTGAGAAGCCATGTGGAGGACACAGCAAACATGTGGAAGAAGGTGATCTGGTCAGAGGAGACCAAAATTCTACTTTATGGCCTAAAAGTAAAACGCTATGTGTGGGGAAAACTAACACTGCACATCACCCTAAACACACCATCCCCACCGTGAAACATGGTGGTGGCAGCATCATGTGGTGGGGATGGTTTTCTTTAGCAGGGACAGGGAAGCTGGTCAGAGTTGATGGGAAGATGGATGGAGACAAATACAGGACAATCTTAGAAGAAAACCTGTTATGCCGCGTACACACGGTCGGACTTTTCGTCTACAAAAGTCCAACGGACGCTGACGGACTAAAGCTGGCTGGTAATCCGATCGTGTGTGGGCTTCTCCGGAATTTCAACGTACTTTTTTAGCCTCAAATCCGACGTACTTTAGATTTGAAACATGCTTCAAATCTTTACGTCGTAACTACGACGGACCCCGAAATCCGCTCGTCTGTATGCTAGTCCTACGGACAAAAACCCACGCTAGGGCAGCTATTGGCTACTGGCTATGAACTTCCTTATTTTAGTCTGGTGTACGTCATCACGTACGAATCCGTCGGACTTTTGTGTGGTCGTGTGTAGGCAAGTCCGTTCGTTAGAAAGTCTGCCACAAGTCCGCCGCAAGTCCGCCGGAAGTCTGTCGGACAGGCTGTCGGACTTTTGTAGACGAAAAGTCCGACCGTGTGTATGCCCCATTAGAGTCTACAAAAGACTTGAGACTGGGGGGAGGTTCACCTTCCAGCAGGACAACGACCCGAAACATCCAGCCAGAGCTACAATGGAATGGTTTAGATCAAAGCATATTCATGTGTTAGAATGGCCCAGTCACAGTCCAGACCTAAATCACATTGAGAATCTGTGGCAAGACTTGAAAATTGCTGTTCACAGACGTTCTCCATCCAATCTGACAGAGCTTGAGATATTTTACAGAGAAGAATGGGCAGAAATGTCCTCTCTAGATGTGCAAAGCTGGTAGAGACATCCCCAAAAAGACTTGTAGAGAAAGGGGGTTCTACAAAGTATTGACTCCGTATGCTCTGTATATATTAATAATAATAATCAGAGAATTTCAGTTTCCTCATTATTGTGTAATGAAATGTGGGAAGAATCTTTATGTTCTCCTAGAAGAAGATCTGCCATAAAGTCTGTTTATAGGAAGCCGGGCACTGCCATGGGGTACATGTACCAATGTAGAGCGGGGGAGGGTCTAGTCAACCTATTCCAAATATCTTCTTGTAGTTTTCTTATCTCTGAATTTTGATAAAAAGAACCTGTCACCACCATCGAGGACTTGGCCATGTAAAGAAGTAACATTTTCTGTGAGCATATTCACAATGTTACAATGTAATTATATATCCACAGCAATGATTACAACTGGTCAGGAGATCAAACCCCCCTCACTGGTGACCTCGGAACACATCACCCCCCTCACTGGTGACCTCTGAGCACATCACCCCCCCTCACTGGTGACCTCGGAACACATCACCCCCCTCACTGGTCACCTCGGAACACATCACCCCCCTCACTGGTCACCTCGGAACACATCACCCCCCCTCACTGGTGACCTCTGAGCACATCACCCCCCTCACTGGTCACCTCGGAACACATCACCCCCCTCACTGGTCACCTCGGAACACATCACCCCCCTCACTGGTCACCTCGGAACACATCACCCCCCCTCACTGGTGACCTCGGAACACATCACCCCCCTCACTGGTGACCTCTGAGCACATCACCCCCCTCACTGGTGACCTCAGAACACATCACCCCCCCTCACTGGTGACCTCAGAACACATCACCCCCCCTCACTGGTCACCTCGGAACACATCACCCCCCCTCACTGGTGACCTCGGAACACATCACCCCCCTCACTGGTGACCTCAGAACACATCACCCCCCTCACTGGTCACCTCAGAACACATCACCCCCCTCACTGGTCACCTCGGAACACATCACCCCCCCTCACTGGTGACCTCAGAACACATCACCCCCCTCACTGGTCACCTCGGAACACATCACCCCCTCACTGGTGACCTCAGAACACATCACCCCCCTCACTGGTCACCTCGGAACACATCACCCCCCTCACTGGTCACCTCGGAACACATCACCCCCCTCACTGGTCACCTCGGAACACATCACCCCCCCTCACTGGTCACCTCGGAACACATCCCCCCCCTCACTGGTGACCTCAGAACACCTCCCCCCTCACTGGTGACCTCAGAACACATCACCCCCCTCACTGGTGACCTCGGAACACATCACCCCCCCTCCACTGGTGACCTCAGAACACATCACCCCCCTCACTGGTCACCTCGGAACACATCACCACCCTCACTGGTCAACTCGGAACACATCACCCCCTCACTGGTCACCTCGGAACACATCACCCCCCCTCACTGGTCACCTCGGAACACATCACCCCCCCTCACTGGTCACCTCGGAACACATCACCCCCCTCACTGGTGACCTCGGAACACATCACCCCCCTCACTGGTCACCTCGAAACACATCACCCCCCTCACTGGTGACCTCAGAACACATCACCCCCCTCACTGGTGACCTCAGAACACATCACCCCCCCTCACTGGTGACCTCAGAACACATCACCCCCCCTCACTGGTCACCTCGGAACACATCACCCCCCTCACTGGTCACCTCGGAACACATCACCCCCCTCACTGGTGACCTCAGAACACATCACCCCCCTCACTGGTCACCTCGGAACACATCACCCCTCCTCACTGGTGACCTCGGAACACATCACCCCCCCTCACTGGTGACCTCAGAACACATCACCCCCCTCACTGGTGACCTCAGAACACATCACCCCCCTCACTGGTCACCTCGGAACACATCACCCCCCCTCACTGGTGACCTCAGAACACATTACCCCCCTCACTGGTGACCTCAGAACACATCAACCCCCTCACTGGTGACCTCGGAACACATCACCCCCCCTCACTGGTGACCTCGGAACACATCACCCCCCTCACTGGTCACCTCGAAACACATCACCCCCCCTCACTGGTGACCTCAGAACACATCACCCCCCCTCACTGGTGACCTCAGAACACATCACCCCCCTCACTGGTCACCTCGGAACACATCACCCCCCTCACTGGTCACCTCGGAACATATCACCCCCCTCACTGGTGACCTCAGAACACATCACCCCCCTCACTGGTGACCTCAGAACACATCACCCCCCCTCACTGGTGACCTCAGAACACATCACCCCCCCTCACTGGTGACCTCAGAACACATCACCCCCCTCACTGGTGACCTCAGAACACATCACCCCCCCTCACTGGTGACCTCAGAACACATCACCCCCCCTCACTGGTGACCTCAGAACACATCACCCCCCTCACTGGTGACCTCGGAACACATCACCCCCCTCACTGGTGACCTCAGAACACATCACCCCCCCTCACTGGTGACCTCGGAACACATCTCCCCCCTCTCTGGTGACCTCCGAACACATCACCCCCCTCACTGGTCACCTCGGAACACATCACCCCCCTCACTGGTCACCTCGGAACACATCACCCCCCCTCACTGGTGACCTCGGAACACATCACCCCCCCTCACTGGTGACCTCTGAGCACATCACCCCCCCTCGCTGGTGACCTCGACACACATCCCCCCTCACTGGTGACCTCTGAGCACATCACCCCCCCTCACTGGTGACCTCGGAACACACACCCCCCACTGGTGACCTCGGAACACATCACCCCCCCTCACTGGTGACCTCGGAACACATCACCCCCCCTCACTGGTGACCTCAGAACACATCACCCCCCCCACTGGTGACCTCTGAGCACATTACCCCCCCTCACTGGTGACCTCGACACACAGCCCCCCTCACCGGTGACCTCTGAGCACATCACCCCCCACTGGTGACCTCGGAACACATCACCCCCCCTCACTGGTGACCTCGGAACACATCACCCCCCCTCACTGGTGACCTCAGAACACATCACCCCCCCTCACTGGTGACCTCAGAACACATCCCCCCCTCACTGGTGACCTCGGAACACATCCCCCCCTCACTGGTGACCTCGGAACACATCCCCCCTCACTGGTGACCTCAGAACACATCCCCCCTTCACTGGTGACCTCAGAACACATCACCCCCTCACTGGTGGCCTCGGAACACATCACCCCCCCTCACTGGTGACCTCGGAACACATCACCCCCCCTCACTGGTGACCTCGGAACACATCACCCCCCCCTCACTGGTGACCTCGGAACACATCACCCCCCCCTCACTGGTGACCTCAGAACACATCACCCCCTTACTGGTGACCTCAGAACACATCCCCCCCCCCTCACTGGTGACCTGGGAACACATCACCCCCTCACTGGTGACCTCGGAACACCTCCCCCCTCACTGGTGACCTCGGAACACATCTCCCCCCCTCAGTGGTGACCTCAGAACACATCACCCCCTCACTGGTGACCTCAGAACACATCACCCCCCCCCCTCACTGGTGACCTCTGAGCACATCACCCCCGCACTGGTGACCTCGGAACACATCACCCCCCCTCACTGGTGACCTCAGAACACATCACCCCCCTCACTGGTGACCTCGGAACACATCACCCCCCTCACTGGTGACCTCAGAACACATCACCACCCCTCACTGGTGACCTCGGAACACATCACCCCCCTCTCTGGTGACCTCCGAACACATCACCCCCCTCACTGGTGACCTCAGAACACATCACCCCCCCTCACTGGTGACCTCGGAACACATCACCCCCCTCACTGGTGACCTCTGAACACATCACCCCCTCACTGGTGACCTCAGAACACATCACCCCCCTCACTGGTGACCTCAGAACACATCACCCCCCTCACTGGTGACCTCGGAACACATCACCCTCCCTCACTGGTGACCTCAGAACACATCACCCCCCTCACTGGTGACCTCTGAACACATCACCCTCCCTCACTGGTGACCTCAGAACACATCACCCCCCTCACTGGTGACCTCAGAACACATCACCCCCCTCACTGGTGACCTCAGAACACATCACCCCCCTCACTGGTGACCTCGGAACACATCACCCCCCTCACTGGTGACTTCGGAACACATCACCTCCCCCCTCACTGGTGACCTGAGAACACATCACCCCCCCTCACTGGTGACCTCAGAACACATCACCCCCTCACTGGTGACCTCGGAACACATCATCCCCCCCCTCACTGGTGACCTCGGAACACATCACCCCCCTCACTGGTGACCTCTGAACACATCCCCCCCCCTCACTGGTGACCTCGGAACACATCACCCCCCCTCACTGGTGACCTCTGAACACATCACCCCTCTCACTGGTGACTTCGGAACACATCACCTCCCCCCTCACTGGTGACCTGAGAACACATCACCCCCCCTCACTGGTGACCTGAGAACACATCACCCCCCCACTGGTGACCTCTGAACACATCCCCCCCCCACTGATGACCTCAGAACACATCACCCCCCTCACTGGTGACCTCGAAACACATCACCCCCCCTCACTGGTGACTTCGGAACACATCACCTCCCCCCTCACTGGTGACCTCGGAACACATCACCCCCCCTCACTGGTGACTTCGGAACACATCACCTCCCCCCTCACTGGTGACCTGAGAACACATCACCCCCCCTCACTGGTAACCTCAGAACACATCACCCCCTCACTGGTCACCTCGGAACACATCACCCCCCTCACTGGTGACCTCGGAACACATCACCCCCCCCCTCACTGGTGACCTCGGAACACATCCCCCCCCCCCTCACTGGTGACCTCTGAACACATCACCCCCCCACTGGTGACCTCGGAACACATCACCCCCCCTCACTGGTGACCTCAGAACACATCACCCCCCTGACTGGTGAGCTCAGAACACATCACCCCCTCACTGGTGACCTCAGAACACATCACCCCCCTCACTGGTGACCTCGGAACACATCACCCCCCTCACTGGTGACCTCAGAACACATCACCCCCCCTCACTGGTGACCTCAGAACACATCACCCCCCTCACTGGTGACCTCGGAACACATCACCCCCCCCCCTTCACTGGTGACCTCGGAACACATCACCCCCCCTCACTGGTGACCTCGGAACACATCACCCCCCCTCACTGGTGACCTCGGAACACATCACCTCCCCCCTCACTGGTGACCTCAGAACACATCACCTCCCCCCTCACTGGTGACCTCGGAACACATCACCCCCCCTCACTGGTGACCTCGGAACACATCACCCCCCCCCTCACTGGTGACCTCGGAACACATCACCCCCCTCACTGGTGACCTCGGAACACATCACCTCCCCCCTCACTGGTGACCTCAGAACACATCACCCCCCTCACTGGTGACCTCAGAACACATCACCCCCCTCACTGGTGACCTCAGAACACATCACCCCCCCTCACTGGTGACCTCAGAACACATCACCCCCCCTCACTGGTGACCTCAGAACACATCACCCCCCTCACTGGTGACCTCAGAACACATCACCCCCCTCACTGGTGACTTCGGAACACATCACCCCCCCTCACTGGTGACCTCGGAACACATCACCCCCCTCACTGGTGACCTCAGAACACATCCCCCCCCCTCACTGGTCACCTCAGAACACATCACCCCCCTCACTGGTGACCTCAGAACACATCACCCCCCCCCCCCTCACTGGTGACCTCGGAACACATCACCCCCCCTCACTGTTGACCTCTGAGCACATCACCCCCCCTCACTGGTGACCTCGGAACACATCACCCCCTGACTGGTGAGCTCAGAACACATCACCCCCCCTCACTGGTGACTTCGGAACACATCACCCCCCTCACTGGTGACCTCAGAACACATCACCCCCCTCACTGGTGACCTCGGAACACATCACCCCCTCACTGGTGACCTCAGAACACATCACCCCCCCTCACTGGTGACCTCAGAACACATCACCCCCCCTCACTGGTGACCTCGGAACACATCACCCCCCCTCACTGGTGACCTCGGAACACATCACCCCCCTCACTGGTGACCTCAGAACACATCACCCCCCCTCACTGGTGACCTCGGAACACATCACCCCCCTCACTGGTGACCTCAGAACACATCACCCCCCCTCACTGGTGACCTCAGAACACATCACCCCCCCTCACTGGTGACCTCGGAACACATCACCCCCCCTCACTGGTGACCTCGGAACACATCACCCCCCTCACTGGTGACCTCAGAACACATCACCCCCCCTCACTGGTGACCTCGGAACACATCACCCCCCTCACTGGTGACCTCGGAACACATCACCCCCCTCACTGGTGACCTCAGAACACATCACCCCCTCACTGGTGACCTCGGAACACATCACCCCCCCTCACTGTTGACCTCTGAGCACATCACCCCCCCTCACTGGTGACCTCGGAACACATCACCCCCCTCACTGGTGACCTCAGAACACATCACCCCCCCTCACTGGTGACCTCGGAACACATCACCCCCCTCACTGGTGACCTCGGAACACATCACCCCCCCTCACTGGTGACCTCGGAACACATCACCCCCCTGACTGGTGACCTCAGAACACATCACCCCCTCACTGGTGACCTCAGAACACATCACCCCCCTCACTGGTGACCTCGGAACACATCACCCCCCTCACTGGTGACCTCAGAACACATCACCCCCCCTCACTGGTGACCTCAGAACACATCACCCCCCCTCACTGGTGACCTCGGAACACATCACCTCCCCCCTCACTGGTGACCTCGGAACACATCACCCCCCCTCACTGGTGACCTCGGAACACATCACCCCCCCTCACTGGTGACCTCGGAACACATCACCTCCCCCCTCACTGGTGACCTCAGAACACATCACCTCCCCCCTCACTGGTGACCTCGGAACACATCACCCCCCCTCACTGGTGACCTCAGAACACATCACCCCCCTCACTGGTGACCTCGGAACACATCACCCCCCCCTCACTGGTGACCTCGGAACACATCACCCCCTCACTGGTGACCTCGGAACACATCACCTCCCCCCTCACTGGTGACCTCGGAACACATCACCCCCCCTCACTGGTGACCTCAGAACACATCACTCCCCCTCACTGGTGACCTCAGAACACATCACCCCCCCTCACTGGTGACCTCGGAATACATCACCCCCCCTCACTGGTGACCTCGGAACACATCCCCCCCCCGCACTGGTGACCTCAGAACACATCACCCCCTCACTGGTCACCTCGGAACACATCACCCCCCTCACTGGTGACCTCGGAACACATCACCCCTCTCACTGGTGACCTCGGAACACATCACCCCCCTCACTGGTGACCTCAGAACACATCACTCCCCCTCACTGGTGACCTCGGAACACATCACCCCCCCTCACTGGTGACCTCGGAACACATCACCCCCCCCCTAACTGGTGACCTCGGAACACATCACCCCCCTCACTGGTGACCTCGGAACACATCACCTCCCCCCTCACTGGTGACCTCGGAACACATCACCCCCCCTCACTGGTGACCTCTGAACACATCACCCCCTCACTGGTGACCTCTGAACACATCACCCCCCTCACTGGTTACCTCGGAACACATCACCCCCCTCACTGGTCACCTCGGAACACATCACCCCCCTCACTGGTCACCTCGGAACACATCCCCCCCCTCACTGGTGACCTCAGAACACCTCCCCCCTCACTGGTGACCTCGGAACACATCACCCCCTCACTGGTGACCTCGGAACACATCACCCCCCTCACTGGTGACCTCAGAACACATCACCCCCTCACTGGTGACCTCAGAACACATCACCCCCCCTCACTGGTGACCTCGGAACACATCACCCCCTCACTGGTGACCTCAGAACACATCACCCCCCTCTCTGGTGACCTCAGAACACATCACCCCCCTCACTGGTGACCTCAGAACACATCACCCCCCCTCACTGGTGACCTCGGAACACATCACCCCCTCACTGGTGACCTCAGAAGAAATCACCCCCCCTCACTGGTGACCTCTGAACACATCACCCCCCCTCACTGGTGACCTCAGAAGAAATCACCCCCCCTCACTGGTGACCTCAGAACACATCACCCCCTCACTGGTGACTTTAGAAGAAATCACCCCCCCTCACTGGTGACCTCGGAACACATCACCCCCTCACTGGTGACCTCAGAACACATCACCCCCCTCACTGGTCACCTCAGAACACATCACCCCCCCTCACTGGTGACCTCCGAACACATCACCCCCCCTCACTGGTGACCTCAGAACACATCACCCCCCCTCACTGGTGACCTCCGAACACATCACCCCCCCTCACTGGTGACCTCAGAACACATCACCCCCTCACTGGTGACCTCAGAAGAAATCACCCCCCCTCACTGGTGACCTCGGAACACATCACCCCCTCACTGGTCACCTCAGAAGAAATCACCCCCCTCACTGGTGACCTCAGAACACATCACCCCCTCACTGGTCACCTCAGAACACATCACCCCCCCTCACTGGTGACCTCAGAAGAAATCTCACCCCCCCTCACTGGTGACCTCAGAACACATCACCCTCCCTCACTGGTGACCTCAGAACACATCACCCCCCTCACTGGTGACCTCAGAACACATCACCCCCCTCACTGGTGACCTCAGAACACATCACCCCCCTCACTGGTGACCTCGGAACACATCACCCCCCTCACTGGTGACTTCGGAACACATCACCTCCCCCCTCACTGGTGACCTGAGAACACATCACCCCCCCTCACTGGTGACCTCAGAACACATCACCCCCTCACTGGTGACCTCAGAACACATCACCCCCCCTCACTGGTGACTTCGGAACACATCACCCCCCCTCACTGGTGACCTCGGAACACATCACCTCCCTCACTGGTGACCTCGGAACACATCACCCCCCTCACTGGTGACTTCGGAACACATCACCCCCCCCTCACTGGTGACCTCGGAACACATCCCCCCCCTCACTGGTGACCTCAGAACACATCACCCCCCTCACTGGTGACCTCGGAACACATCACCCCCCTGACTGGTGAGCTCAGAACACATCACCCCCTCACTGGTGACCTCAGAACACATCACCCCCCTCACTGGTGACCTCGGAACACATCACCCCCCTCACTGGTGACCTCAGAACACATCACCCCCCTCACTGGTGACCTCAGAACACATCACCCCCCCTCACTGGTGACCTCGGAACACATCACCCCCCTCACTGGTGACCTCGGAACACATCACCCCCCTCACTGGTGACCTCGGAACACATCACCCCCCCTCACTGGTGACCTCGGAAACATCCACCTCCCCCCTCACTGGTGACCTCAGAACACATCACCTCCCCCTCACTGGTGACCTCGGAACACATCACCCCCCCTCACTGGTGACCTCAGAACACATCACCCCCCTCACTGGTGACCTCGGAACACATCACCCCCCCTCACTGGTGACCTCGGAACACATCACCCCCCTCACTGGTGACCTCGGAACACATCACCTCCCCCTCACTGGTGACCTCGGAACACATCACCCCCCCTCACTGGTGACCTCAGAACACATCACTCCCCCTCACTGGTGACCTCAGAACACATCACCCCCCGCACTGGTGACCTCGGAACACATCACCCCCCCGCACTGGTGACCTCGGAACACATCACCCCCCCTCACTGGTGACCTCGGAACACATCACCCCCCCCTCACTGGTGACCTCGGAACACATCACCCCCCTCACTGGTGACCTCGGAACACATCACCTCCCCCCTCACTGGTGACCTCGGCCCTCACTGGTGACCTCGGAACACATCACCCCCCCTCACTGGTGACCTCGGAACACATTCCCCCACTGGTGACCTCAGAACACATCACCCCCCTCACTGGTGACCTCGGAACACATCACCCCCTCACTGGTGACCTCTGAACACATCACCCCCCTCACTGGTGACCTCAGAACACATCACCCCCCTCACTGGTGACCTCTGAACACATCACCCCCTCACTGGTGACCTCTGAACACATCACCCCCCTCACTGGTCACCTCGGAACACATCACCCCCCTCACTGGTCACCTCGGAACACATCACCCCCCCTCACTGGTCACCTCGGAACACATCCCCCCCCTCACTGGTGACCTCAGAACACCTCCCCCTCACTGGTGACCTCAGAACACATCACCCCCCTCACTGGTGACCTCGGAACACATCACCCCCCTCACTGGTGACCTCAGAACACATCACCCCCCCTCACTGGTGACCTCGGAACACATCACCCCCCTCACTGGTGACCTCAGAACACATCACCCCCTCACTGGTGACCTCAGAACACATCACCCCCCCTCACTGGTGACCTCGGAACACATCACCCCCTCACTGGTGACCTCAGAACACATCACCCCCCCTCACTGGTGACCTCAGAACACATCACCCCCCTCACTGGTGACCTCAGAACACATCACCCCCCCTCACTGGTGACCTCGGAACACATCACCCCCTCACTGGTGACCTCAGAAGAAATCACCCCCCCTCACTGGTGACCTCTGAACACATCACCCCCCCTCACTGGTGACCTCAGAAGAAATCACCCCCCCTCACTGGTGACCTCAGAACACATCACCCCCCTCACTGGTCACCTCAGAACACATCACCCCCCCTCACTGGTGACCTCAGAAGAAATCACCCTCCCTCACTGGTCACCTCAGAAGAAATCACCCCCCCTCACTGGTGACCTCAGAACACATCACCCTCCCTCACTGGTGACCTCAGAACACATCACCCCCTCACTGGTGACCTCAGAACACATCACCCCCCTCACTGGTGACCTCGGAACACATCACCCCCCTCACTGGTGACTTCGGAACACATCACCTCCCCCCTCACTGGTGACCTGAGAACACATCACCCCCCCTCACTGGTGACCTCAGAACACATCATCCCCCCCCTCACTGGTGACCTCTGAACACATCATCCCCCCCCTCACTGGTGACCTCTGAACACATCACCCCCCCACTGATGACCTCAGAACACATCACCCCCCTCACTGGTGACCTCAGAACACATCACCCCCCCTCACTGGTGACTTCGGAACACATCACCCCCCCTCACTGGTGACCTCGGAACACATCACCTCCCTCACTGGTGACCTCGGAACACATCACCCCCCCTCACTGGTGACTTCGGAACACATCACCCCCCCCCCTCACTGGTGACCTCGGAACACATCCCCCCCCCCCTCACTGGTGACCTCTGAACACATCACCCCCCCACTGGTGACCTCAGAACACATCACCCCCCTCACTGGTGACCTCGGAACACATCACCCCCCTGACTGGTGAGCTCAGAACACATCACCCCCTCACTGGTGACCTCAGAACACATCACCCCCCTCACTGGTGACCTCGGAACACATCACCCCCCTCACTGGTGACCTCAGAACACATCACCCCCCCTCACTGGTGACCTCAGAACACATCACCCCCCCTCACTGGTGACCTCGGAACACATCACCCCCCCCTCACTGGTGACCTCGGAACACATCACCCCCCCTCACTGGTGACCTCGGAACACATCACCCCCCCTCACTGGTGACCTCGGAACACATCACCTCCCCCCTCACTGGTGACCTCAGAACACATCACCTCCCCCCTCACTGGTGACCTCGGAACACATCACCCCCCTCACTGGTGACCTCAGAACACATCACCCCCCTCACTGGTGACCTCGGAACACATCACCCCCCTCACTGGTGACCTCGGAACACATCACCCCCCCCTCACTGGTGACCTCGGAACACATCACCCCCTCACTGGTGACCTCGGAACACATCACCCCCCTCACTGGTGACCTCGGAACACATCACCTCCCCCCTCACTGGTGACCTCGGAACACATCACCCCCCCTCACTGGTGACCTCAGAACACATCACTCCCCCTCACTGGTGACCTCAGAACACATCACCCCCCCGCACTGGTGACCTCAGAACACATCACCCCTCTCACTGGTGACCTCGGAACACATCACCCCCCTCACTGGTGACCTCAGAACATATCACTCCCCCTCACTGGTGACCTCGGAACACATCACCCCCCCTCACTGGTGACCTCGGAACACATCACCCCCCCCTCACTGGTGACCTCGGAACACATCACCCCCCTCACTGGTGACCTCGGAACACATCACCTCCCCCCTCACTGGTGACCTCGGAACACATCACCCCCCCTCACTGGTGACCTCGGAACACATTCCCCCCACTGGTGACCTCAGAACACATCACCCCCCTCACTGGTGACCTCGGAACACATCACCCCCTCACTGGTGACCTCTGAACACATCACCCCCTCACTGGTCACCTCAGAACACATCAACCCCCTCACTGGTGACCTCTGAACACATCACCCCCTCACTGGTGACCTCTGAACACATCACCCCCTCACTGGTCACCTCGGAACACATCACCCCCCTCACTGGTCACCTCGGAACACATCACCCCCCCTCACTGGTCACCTCGGAACACATCCCCCCCCTCACTGGTGACCTCAGAACACCTCCCCCCTCACTGGTGACCTCAGAACACATCACCCCCCTCACTGGTGACCTCGGAACACATCACCCCCCTCACTGGTGACCTCAGAACACATCACCCCCCTCACTGGTGACCTCGGAACACATCACCCCCCTCACTGGTGACCTCAGAACACATCACCCCCTCACTGGTGACCTCAGAACACATCACCCCCCTCACTGGTGACCTCGGAACACATCACCCCCTCACTGGTGACCTCAGAACACATCACCCCCCCTCACTGGTGACCTCAGAACACATCACCCCCCTCACTGGTGACCTCAGAACACATCACCCCCCTCACTGGTGACCTCGGAACACATCACCCCCTCACTGGTGACCTCAGAAGAAATCACCCCCCCTCACTGGTGACCTCTGAACACATCACCTCCCCCCTCACTGGTGACCTCAGAAGAAATCACCCCCCCTCACTGGTGACCTCAGAACACATCACCCCCTCACTGGTGACCTCAGAAGAAATCACCCCCCTCACTGGTGACCTCGGAACACATCACCCCCTCACTGGTCACCTCAGAACACATCACCCCCCCTCACTGGTGACCTCAGAACACATCACCCC
>JBBGZY010003421.1:110000-119363 GCA_037952925.1 Lithobates clamitans | reverse complement strand
AGAATCAGCCAACTGGCGACAGGTTCATGGGTGGCCAAGGCTCGTTGATGGGGGGGGGGGGGAGGCTCATTTAAGGAGGTAGGGTGGGGAATGCTCATCGATGGAGGTAGGATGGGGAAGGCTCATCGGTGGAGGTAGGGTGGTGAAGGCTCATCGGTGGAGGTAGGGTGAGGAAGGCTCATCAGTGGAGGTAGGGTGGGGAAGGCTCATCAGTGGATGTAGGGTTGGGAAGGCTCGTGGATGGAGGTAGAGTGGAGAAGGTTCATCGATGGAGGTGGGGGAAGGCGTCTCATTGATGGAGGTAGGGTGGGGAAGACTCATAGATAGAGGTAGGGTGGGGAGAGAAGGCTTATTGATAGAGGTTGGGGGAGTGGGGAAAGGCTGGCCTGTGTAGTCCAATCCAATAGAAGCTCTACTGGAGCTGAGATTGCAGAAAAAGTGAGGCGGTGGAGAGGAAAGGCTCATTGAGGGGGGGGGGGGGGCTTATTAGGGGGAGGTGGCTCATTTAAGGAAGTAGGGTGGGGAAGGCTCATCGATGGCGGTATAGTGGAGGTGGTGGCTCATTTAAGGAGGTAGGGTGGGGAAGACTCATCGATGGAGGTAGAGTGGGGAAGGCTCATCGATGGAGATGGGGGGAAAGAAGGCTCATCGATGGAGGCTGGCCTGTGTAGTCCAATCTAATAGAAGACCTACTGGAACTGAGATTGCCAAAAAAGTGAGGTGGTGGAGAGGAAAGGCTCATTGATTGGGGGGGGGGGGGGCGGCTTTAAAGGAGGTAGGGTGGGGAAGGCTCCTCGATGGAGGTGGAGTGGGGAGAAGGCTCCTCAATGGAGGTGGAGTGGGGAGAAGGCTCCTCGATGGAGGATGGAGGTGGAGTGGGGAGAAGGCTCCTCGATGGAGGATGGAGGTGGAGTGGGGAGAAGGCTCCTCGATGGAGGTGGAGTGGGGAGAAGGCTCCTCGATGGAGGTGGAGTGGGGAGAAGGCTCCTCGATGGAGGTGGAGTGGGGAGAAGGCTCATTGATGGAGGCTGGCCTGTGTAGCCCAATCCGATAGAAGACCTACTGAAGATGGCTCTTTAATGGAGGTAAGGTGGGGGGGGGGTGGGAAGGCTCATTGATGGAGGGAGGGGGGGGCCTGGGGCTGTGAGGCAAGGCCTGTCCAGTGTAGTCTGATCCAAGAGCTACTGGAGCTCAAATTGAAAAAGTGAATGCCGATTCTGATGGAAATGTGTCAGAACACACAGACCATTGCAGTTTGCTGTGTAGCGGCAGACCAGTCAGGGTGTCCATGCTAACCAGTGTCCACAGCCAAAAGCACATATAATGGGAACGTGAGCATTAGAACTGGACCACGGAGCAATGGAAGAAAGTGGGAGTTCCCCTTTAAAGTGGACCTTGCAGTTAAAACTAGGGATGAACCGAAATTTCGGCCGCCGAAACATTTTGGCCGATAATGGCCTTTTTGGCAATTTGCCGAAAGAGAAAAATGGCCGATAATGGGGCGGGGCTCCACCTCTGATGCCGCCCATCACGGGGGTGTCCTATAACGCAGAAGAGAGAGGAGAATCGCAGCCTGGTTGATTACAGCGCTGGGAATATCACAGCTTTCATTTCAATAGCTGTGTGTTCCCCGCCGCGCGCCGTCACATACAGCCCCTTCCCCTTGTCCGGGGAACTTTGATAAATCAGCCGTCCAATCCTGGGATGGGTGATCTGTCTATCAAAGTTCCCCGGACAAGGGGGAGGGGCTTATGTGACGGCACGCGGCGGGGAACACACAGTTATTGAAATGAAAGCTGTGATGTTCCCAGTACTGTAATCAAGCAGGCGGCAGCTCTCCTCTCTCTTCCCTTTCACAGGCTGGCTGCACTAGTGGGGACACTGCACTGTCCTGTGTCTCCTACCTCCCCTCCTTTCTCTGTAATAGAAAGGATATTATACTCTCCTCTCTGGTGTCCTGTGTCTCCTACCTCCCCTCCATTCCCTGTATTAGAAGAGATGATATAATCCTCTCAACAGTTCCATGAGTGATGGCCTCCCATGTCCCTGCCATGCACCATGGTTTCATCTTGAGTGCTATAGTGACAATGGGGGTCAGAGGAAGGAACCACGGAGAATACAGCCATCCATCTGGTGACACATGTTAAGGTTGGAGACACGGGACATTGGAGGGGTGTAAAATACTTTTATTATGGGGAGTTTGTTTTTGCATCTAAGACTTGACAGCGTCTCTTTCGAAGTTGGCCCAGGTCACTCTGGTGAGTCAGGAAATTCTCTTTTTATAGGCTACACACAACCAAAACTCTTTACTGCAATTTAGGATCGCTGAGAACATCATCCACAAGGCTCAGGTGACCAGTGTCTCTAGGTAGGAAGTGGGATCTTCTCCATAGTGGGGACATACACTGCAATAAAAACCTAACAAGAGGTTCCTATCCCCCCCCCCCCCCCCCCCAACTCAAACCAGGAAATGTTTTGGCTGGAGTTGCACTTTAACTTTTTTTCTATTCCTTTTTTTGCTTTTTTTTTTTTAGCTTTGTCCTGGTGAGTTTTAACCACGATTTCACAAACGTCCAGGAACTGATACTGCTGATTGTTGTACATTGAATGATCTGTTGCCTTCTTGTTTTGCATTACACGTTAGTAAATTGGGGCTCTGTTATTGGAGAGCGGTGAAGTGTTACCGCCGCTGTTCAGCTCTTTCTGTAAAATATTTCAGAAAACCAAAGCAATGGGCGGAGCCAATGGTGACACTGCCTCTCACTTCTAAACACCCCCCTCCCCCTCATAGAACCACTGGCTGTACTTGATGCCAAACTGATACTAGGCTGAAGCCTCACTGAGCTCTCCAGGGGCTGATCCTCCGCTCCGACTCTGGGGGGCACTATGTAATAAATGTCCGTTTGATTGCTGTTTCAAGGGTGTGAATGGATAGAGATGACATTGATTAGCTCATTACAATGGTAGTGTCGAAAGCAGAAAAAAAAACGGGCAAGTGTAAGGATTTGAGCGACTTTGAAAAGGGGCAAATTGTAATGTCTAGACCAGTGGTCTCCAAACTGTGGCCCAGGAGCCAGATGCCACCCTTTGGGCACTATTTCATCCACCAATATCAACATTGAGGTATAATTCTCCCCCACTGCGACCAGTAAAAGGGGGACACAATTAATTGGGCCCAATGACGGGGCACAGTTCTTCCTGCTGATCCAAACAATTGGGCCCAATGACACTAATGATGGGGCATTGGTTTTCCCCACTGACTTTAGGACCTTTTCTACTCCCAATGGCCACAGTCTCTTTAGAAAGTTTGGAGACCCCCTGGTCTAGATGGCTGAGTCACTGCAGCTCTTGTGGGATGTTCCCAGTCTGCAGTGGTCCAAGGAGAATCAGCCAACTGGCGACAGGGTCATGGGTGGCCAAGGCTTGTTTGAGGGAGGGAAGGCTCTTTGATTTAGGTTGGGGGGGAGTGGGTCAACGCTGGCCCGTGTAGTCCAATCCAATAGGAGACCTACTGGAGTGGTGGAGAGGAAAGGCTCATTTAAGGAGGTTGGGTGGGGAAGGTTTATCGATTGGAGGTAGAGTGGGGAAGGCGTCTCATTGATGGAGGTAGGGTGGGGAGAGCAGGCTTACTGATGGAGGTTGGGGGGAGTGTGGGTGGAGGCTCATTTAAGGAGGTAGTAGGGTGGGGAAGGCTCATCGGTGCGGAAGGTTAATTGATGGAGGTAGTGGGGAAGGCTCATCGATGGAGGTGGGGGGAGAGAAGGCTCATCGATGGAGGCTGACCTGTGTAGTCCAGTCCAATCCAATCGAAGACCTACTGGAGCTGAGATTGCAGAAAAAGTGAGGCAGTGGAGAGGAAAGGCTCATTGATGGGGGGGGCTCATTTAAGGAGGTAGGATGGGGAAGGCTCATCGGTGGGGAAGGCTCATCGATGGAGGCTGGCCTGTATAGCCCAATTCAATAAAGACCTACTGGAGATGGCTCTTTAATGAAGGTAAGGTGGGGGTGGGAAGGCTCATTGATGGAGGTAGGGTGGGGAAGGCTCATTGATGGAGGGAGGGAGGGGGAGGGCCTGGGAGGCAAGGCTGTCCAGTGTAGTCTGATACAAGAGCTACTGGAGCTCAAATTGAAAAAGTGAATGCCGATTCTGATGGAAATGTGTCATAACACAGAGCAATGCAGTTTGCTGTATAGCGGCAGACCACTCAGGGTGTCCATGCTGACCTGTGTCCACAGCCAAAGGCACCTATAATGGGAACGTGAGCATCAGAACTGCACCACAGAGCAATGGAAAAAAGTGGGAGTTCCCCTTTAAAGCGGACCTTGCCGTTAAAACTGATGACATTTTACATTAGGGAAGGGGCTTTGCCTAAAATAAAAATGTAAAGTTTAAAAAAAAAAAAAAGAAAAATCACCCCCCCCCCCCCCCACACACAAAAAAAAACCTCAAGCTGCTTACCTTCTCCTATACAAGTCATCCTCTTGCTGAGAATAAAGTACACAAGACACAAACACGATTTCTGTAGATTTTATTACAATGTAAAAAATAAATAAATATTGGTCAAACGCTAAAGCCTGCAAACATCCCACATTTTATGCACATTTAGGAAAAGTAAAAGAGATCTGTGGCTAAAAACAAAGGTCGGAGATCTGGAAGAATCTGCAGCACCCCCTCCCCCCCACATATGTATGTATGGCAATATACTCAACCATCCTTTGAGCACCCCCCAGGAGGGGGAGGAGTCAGCTTTCGGTAAGTTCTGGGTTGCTCTGTTTGGAGCTTACACAGGTCTAAGACACTCCCCCTATCATGTGACAGTGCTGAGCCAATCACCACCTTCAACAGAAAGGGGGTGGGACCTATGCTCCCGGTTTTTTCTTCATCCCCCAGATTTTAACAGGGGAGAAAAAGCATCTGCCGCTAAATAGGGGTGGATTAGAGAGAACGTGTAGCAAACACCGGATTACATTCAAGGAAAAGCCACCTCTAGATCTGTATCCGCTCAGCACTATGGGGACCTCCTAGGGGGCAGAAGTACAAATTAGCCGCTGCACATTAAAAATAAAAAAGAGTGTCGTATTCCAGCTTCCCAGTCCTTAGATGTGGTGGCTGCACTAGTTTTCTCTCTTTAGGCTTGATTTATATCCCATTGTAACAACACATCTCGCCTCTAGGTGGCTACACTAACTCCTCCACTGTATCTATGGAAGGAGCTATGCTTGTCACATAGGCTGGAATCCCAGCATGCCTGCATTTTTTCATCTCTTTTGCATGGGGGATAAGGGGGGGGGGATTTGTAGTTTACGCAAAGGATGTTTTTGCTTCCAGTTAGTCTCACAGGAAGTGACAAGGATGCAGCATTTCTGGATCAACATTTTCTGTACTCGCTGAAAATCTTCTTCGTAGATGTGGTGGCTGCATTAGTTTTCTTTTTTGGCTAAGGACTGGGGCGCCACCGTTTGACATTTCTTGAAAAATATCTGATCCCCGGCTTTGGAATCGTTATTAGGTATCCACAAGGGAGGCACATTTACCACGTCAGGGCCAGTGTTCATTTTGGGGGGGGGGGGGGTATGCAATTTCATCAGCCAAGAACCCCCCTCATTTTGTTATTGCAGTATTCAGAATATTCTTTCCCAAGCAAACCAGAAAGCGTTATATAGAGCTAAGTGCTAAACCGTCACAAATAAAATCCGTACAAATCACTCAAATAAAAAAGAAACAATTAGACATGGATAGTGCCGGCAGCAGCCTTTTGCTAGAGACTCTTGACTACTCCAGGAAGAGTCTATTCCCGAGCACAGGCCCCTGCCACCCTACAAACCATAGCTCTCTCCTTTTTCTGGGAGTGGAGAACTAGCACCCGTGCTGGCCCAGCTCCTCCTTCCTTGCATAGTCTAGTCCTCTTCTGGGAGTGGCTAATTCCTCTGTGTACTGCCCCAGCTCCTCCCTCTTTGCACAGCATAGTGCTCTCCTCACCTAGGAGTGGCTAATTATTGTCTATGCTGGCCCAGCTCCTCCTTACTGTCTGGGCTATGACATGCAATTAGCCACTTCCATCAGAGGGCTATGACAGCATAGACAGTAATTACCCACTCCCATCAGAGGACTGGTCTTTGACATGCAAGGAGGAAAGAGTTAGGCTAGCAGCATGGTCCCATGGGAATGATTAATTACTGTATGTGCTGGCCCAGCTCCTCCCTCCTTGCATGTCAGAGCCCAGCCCTCTTATGGGAGTGGCCCGACTCCTCCCCTCCTTGCATGTCATAGCCCAGTCTTCTTATGGGAGTGCCTAATTACTGTCCTGGCTATGACATGCAAGGAGGGGAGGAGTCGGGCCACTCCCATAAAAGGACTGGGCTCTGACATGCAAGAAGGGGAGGAGTTGGGCCACTCCCATAAGAGGACTGGGCTGACACGGAAGGAGTGGAGGAATCGGGCCACTCCCATAAGAGGACTGGGCTATGACATGCAAGGAGGGGAGGAGTCGGGCCACTCCCATAAGGAGGACTGGGCTATGACATGCAAGGAGGGGAGGAGTCGGGCCACTCCCATAAGAGGACTGGGCTCTGACATGCAAGGAGGAAAGAGTTGGGCCAGCAGAGTGGTCCTATGGGAATGGTTAATTACTGTATATGCTGGCCCAGCTCCTCCCCTCCTTGCATGTCATAGCCCAGTCTTCTTATGGGAGTGGCTAATTACTGTCCTGGCTATGACATGCAAGGAGGAATTGGGCCACTCCCATAAGAGGACTGGGCTCTGACATGCAAGGAGGGGAGGAGTCGGGCCACTCCCATAGGAGGACTGGGCTCTGACATGCAAGGAGGGGAGGAGTCGGGCCACTCCCATAGGAGGACTGGGCTATGACATGCAAGGAGGGGTGGAGTCGGGCCACTCCCATAGGAGGACTGGGCTATGACATTCAGGGAGGGAAGGAGTTGGGACAGGAAGCACATCTTGCAGCTTACCAATCACTAGATATGGCGGCAGCATTAATTTTTTTAAATCCTTTGCTGCCCCCTCCCACTGTTTTCACCTGATAATCCAGCCAGTAACACCCCTCCTTTATTAGGCTGTCCCCCACGCTGGATGAAGGAGCACAGGAGGCACGGCAGCATTGTAATTCATTAGATACACTAACAAACTGAAGCCAAACTCCAGCTCGCACTTTATAATCAGTTTTGCTTTTCGGGATAAAGATTTTTAGGGCCAGCTCACACAACATGCAGTCCAGTGCGGTTTTTCTGCATCAAAAAAAAGCATGGAAAGTAGGTTATGTGGTTTTCAATGACGTAGATCACACAAGTGCAGGGGGGGAGGGGGAGCAGCATTACATACTGCGTTCTTCCTGTACTGAAACACATCAAAAACACACATAGAAAACATCAAACACCCATGCAGCGCATCCGGACTGCGTTTCTATGGTGTGAACCGGCCCTAATTTAAATAAAAGCTGATCATTGTAAGCGCGCGCACCCCTCCCCCCCCCGTGGTTAAATGGGTTGTCCCCCCACTGTATAAAATTGACACATTCTGCTGGAGCGCTTGTTCTTTTGAAAGGCAACAGACTTGCCGATCAGATCACCAGGTGAAAAATAGGAGAAAGCAGCCATCACATCGTTTTTCGGTTTAATATCACCTTAGAGTTCATGTAAAGCGCGGGGGCTCAACCTGCGGACCTCAAAGTCCCATGAGGCTGCTGACCGTTACAGGCACGACTCCCGAAAGGCATGATGGGACTTGTAGTTCCAAAACAGCTTGAGCACCCATGATGTAAAAGCAGGGGGGGTCTTAAAAACTACGGCCCTCCAGCTGTTCAGGAACTACAATTCCCATCATGCCTCGTCATGTCTGTGAATGTCAGAGCTTTGCAATGCCTCATGGGACATGTAGTTCCGCAACAGCTGGAGGGCCGTAGTTTGAAGATTCCTGATGTAAAAGCTTTTGGATCCGGCGAGTAGGGAAAGGTAGAAACTTCATCATACGAGGTTCGGCACAGCTGCAGCCAAATTCTCAGTGCGGCTTATCTTGGTTCCCCTTGGAGCTCCAGCTATGAAAAGCCCATAGGGATTATAAATACCGCATCCATCCAGCCGCTGCAGGTTCGGAGCAAAGCATGGCAGTAACAAAAGACTAAAATAAAATTAAAAAAAAAGATTCATATTTACAAAGCACACCTTTCTGCATTTCCCTGCAAAGCAAGTCTTTCAGGTCAGTCCTCCAGCGCCCCCCAGAGGTCACAGCCACCCACTACTACGGTGTCATGCGGAGGGCTGAATTTGCATTAGAGGCTTACGAGGCGACGCACCCCAGCAAGAGTTTGGTTTTGGCTACGTTGGATTTGTCCTGGAGGGCGAGAAGATTTTCCTTCCCCGCCGTCGGCTGCGGTTTCTTGAAGTAACAAAGTCTGCACACCGAGTGGTACTTGTCTGCCCCTCCGATCACCTCAACCTGCAAACACAACGGGGGTGGGGAGAGGAATATTGTCAATGACTCCACTCAATAATAATAATAAAAAAGTCAGCAGTAAGTATGAAAAAAAAAATTATTATTATTAATACTACAAGTGTCAGATCAGCTATCTCTGCAGCCAAGAGCACCAGGATGGCAACTAGATAGATAGATAGATAGATAGACACACACAACAACACCAAAATGTCATCTACTGGGCAGTTTTGAAATCTCACATACATGTAAAAAAAAAAAATAATAATAATTTTTCTGGAAAGCAGAGGCCCTGGCAAATAAAATGGTGTTTGTTGCAATTTATGTCATATTTACATTTACCAAGATGCAAAACGTTCCAGCAAAAATACACTTATAAGAATATTCGTGCACAAAAATACTACACAATTTTTTGGTAAAAGAGAATATAAAAAGAAAAAAAAAAAATATTATATATATATTTATTTATTTATTAATAATAATCAAAAAGCACTGCAGGTAAAAGAGCAAAGTCAAGTTCCTCCACCCCAAAATCACTCGTCCACGTCTTTATGGACCTTGCTTTGCCATTCCTGCTACATCCAATCACAGCGGGAGCGGGTCGCCCCAGACCATGTGTACGGAATCACGTACAGCTACGCGATTTCGCACAGCAGGGCCGCCCTGCCGCCGTATATATGCCTGGGGCGATCCTTAAGGGGTTAAATAGGCACAAAAACACAGATGTTGATTCCAGTAAATGTTGGGGGGGGGGGGCTCACCTCTTTCTCGGCTCCCAGTCTCTTGGTGTACGAGGCTTCCCGGTAACATTCCATGCACACCGCGTTCAGCTTCACAACGCTCTCCGCCAGCGGCACCAAATTTAGGATGTCCCCAAAAGGCTGGAAATAACAGGAGGAAAATATGCGAGTTACAGT
>JBBGZY010003421.1:0-105000 GCA_037952925.1 Lithobates clamitans | reverse complement strand
GGAAAAAAAGTTCAGGAGGATTTCTGCTAACTTACTGCATGATTGTGCAGACCAGGTAGAGAGAGATGCACTGCTGGAGAAGATGAGCGAATCAAATGGGACCAAAGAAGAAGGTGAAGTGACACGGGAAGAGAACATGCTGAGTGCTGGAGGGGAGTGATTACCAGTTGCAGGAAGAAAGAGAGACAAGGCAGAGCTGGAGTGACTGGAACTGCGCAGTGTTGGGGGAATCGGCACATCGTGCAAACGACTGAGAACAACAATCTCTGCTGTCAGGCAGGAGAAGATGCAGAAGCTCTGTGTGCGTCCCTCGCCTCCCCCCTTCTCACCTCACAGATTAAGTGCGCCCGGGGGTGGGCTCTTCACTCAGCGTCCATGCTGTCCTTGGGGCCCCTCCCACAGTGCCAAAATGCCAGGCCCAGTCGCAAGTGCGACTGCTGCGACCCTGGTAGTTCCGCTACCGCAGTACATGGGAACGTACAAGACGCTATCCCCCCTCCCCCCCACATGTTCCCATGTACTGAATGCACACTGTGGGCGATAAACAGCAGATTTATCTCCTACCCACCTTCCTCTGAAACGTCCCGTCCAGGGCGGCTACGATGACCGTTTTGCCCTTGTTGGCCATTTCTTCGCAGAACTCAACGACATCCGGGAACTGCGGGGAAAGGAGTGACTGATCACGGGCCGGTATAGGATCCATCGTCCGCCCTCCCCCATGAGCGCCATAATCACCTCCCAAATAATAAGATTAATGACCTCCCCTCCAATAAATAGGTTCCATTATGCCCTCCCCAAAATAACCTCCAACATGCCCCCCCATAATGAGCACCATCATCATCTCATTCCCCAAAATCCCCTTCACCCAGCAATAAGATCTTTCACCCCCCCCCCCCCCCCCCAATAATAAAATCCATTGTCCCCTCATAATAGGATCCATTGCCCTCTCTCCCATAAGATCCATCACCCACACCCCCCCCCACAATAGTATTAACAATCCTCACCAATTATGATCCATTGTCGTCCCCACCCCTATAAGATTCATCATCCCCCATAACATACATCCAATGATCCATTGTCGTCGCCCCCCCCATCATAATCCATCACCCCCCCCACCCTATAAGATACATCAACCCCCCTACCTCATAATATCCATTGTCCCCCCACATAATAGGATCCATCACCCCACCCCCCACATATAATATCCATCATTTCCCCTCCCCATAACATCCATCACCCATAAGATCCAGCATACATTCCTCCAATAAGATCAAGCCTCCAACCCCCCCCAAATAATAATCATGGCCCCCTCCCCTATAATAGAGACTTACAAACTGGCCCTCGTCAATGCCGATCACACAACAGTTCAAAGCCTCGGTGAACACATCCGCCAGGCTGCAGGTGGAAACCGCGGACATCGTGTGGCTGTGGGCGGAGACGGGAACAAAATTAATATAACACACAAAAGCTAGTTATAGATTTTTTTTTTTTTTTTTACCCCAAAAATGCTCCTACAGGGCCCGTTATTAGTGAAGGGGTCATGTATGCCCGATGTAAGGGGCCCCAATCTCACCATTGTGCTGTGCTTTCTGCCTGATGCATTTTCATTGAAATCAATTCAATCATCTGTATAAAAAGTTGAATCATGAAGAGGAACTCAACTCTGCAAACTGCTAAATTGGAGGCTGAGGGTGAAGGACCATTTACCAGCATTGTCTGTGGTCTACCTGCAGCGGATCTTCTCCCCATGACCAACTTACAATGCAGAACAAAGCATTGCATCTTTGTGTGGAGGCGTGAGACTACATCAGAGACAGCAGTGCCTTACATCTCACACTGTAGATATATACAGCTAGGAGGCTACAGAACAGGAAAAGGTAGACTTCTCAGTACCGGCTCAGGGACAAACAACATTTGTGGACAATCCCTGTTCACCGAGTTCCGATCAATTTAAATTTGCACATTAGGGAACGTTGTGGTGTCTGAGGGAAACCCTTTGTGCAGACAAAAACCTCACTGTCTCAAAGATGATCCCGCAAGGAACCTCACTGTGACTAAAAGGATGTTCCCCCAAGGATGATTCCAAGGAACCTCACTGTGACTAAAGGATGTTCCCCCAAGGAACCCCACTATGTCTAAAAGGATGTTCCCTCAAGGAACCCCACTATGTCTAAAAGGATGTTCCCTCAAGGAACCCCACTATGTCTAAAAGGATGTTCCCTCAAGGAACCCCACTATATCTAAAAGGATGTTCCCCCAAGGAACCCCACTATGTCTAAAAGGATGCTCCCCAAGGATGCTTCCCCACTGTGTCTAAAGGATCCTCTCCCAGGGATGATCCCAAGGAACCCCACTGTGTCAAAAAGGATGTTCCCTCAAGAAACCCCACTATGTCTAAAAGGATGCTCCCCCAAGGAACCCCACTGTGTCTAAAAGGATGCTCCCCAAGGATGCTTCCCCCCTGTGTCTAAAAGGATGCTCCCCCAAGGAACCCCACTATGTCTAAAAGGATGTTCCCCCAAGGAACCCCACTATGTCTAAAAGGATGTTCCCCCAAGGAACCCCACTATGTCTAAAAGGATGTTCCCCCAAGGAACCCCACTATGTCTAAAAGGATGTTCCCCCAAGGAACCCCACTATGTCTAAAAAGATGTTCCCCCAAGGAACCCCACTATGTCTAAAAGGATGCTCCCCCAAGGAACCCCACTGTGTCTAAAAGGATGTTCCCCCAAGGAACCCCACTATGTCTAAAAAGATGTTCCCCCAAGGAACCCCACTATGTCTAAAGGATGTTCCCCCAAGGAACCCCACTATGTCTAAAAGGATGTTCCCCCAAGGAACCCCACTATGTCTAAAAGGATGTTCCCTCAAGGAACCCCACTGTGTCTAAAAAGATGTTCCCCCAAGGAACCCCACTGTGTCTAAAAAGGATGTTCCCCCAAGGAACCCCACTATGTCTAAAAAGATGTTCCCCCAAGGAACCCCACTATGTCTAAAGGGTGTTCCCCCAAGGAACCCCACTATGTCTAAAAAGATGCTCCCCCAAGGAACCCCACTGTGTCTAAAAGGATGCTCTCCCAGGGATGATCCCAAGGAACCCCACTGTGTCTAGAAGGATGTTCCCCGAGGTGATCCCTGGATGGCTGCCAACAAATGCAGGAAGGGTCAGAACCAACAAGTGCCTCGCCCTCCACCTTCCCCACTGGGTCCAAATGCGTGGCTCCTTGCAAGCCCCGTGGACTATGGACGCGCCCAGAGGCGACAGAGGGAATGAGCATACATTGTGGGACCACCGCACGCAACGGTTTTCATTAATTAAAACTATGCGACACAAGCCCACTTTCCTATTCCCAAATGAAGTTAAATCCCCCCTGAAGAAGACCAAAAAAGGAAAAAAAGTGTCGAAATGCATTGGGGTATTCATGGGGATTCATATGGATAGTATTGATACAATGTAACTGTACAATTAGAACTTTTTCAATGAATTGATTGCCATGGGAGATGGTCCTTTGTTGTTGCTGATGTCGACTACTGGAAATTTTATGTGATATTGATTGTATTTATGTAATGCATTCTATGTCTGAATTAAATAATATTTTTACTAAACATGGTTACTAAACATTGTTTCAGAAATATTTTGCTGCTTAAAAGCCCCCTGGGGAAATTTTTCCCACTACGGTAATTTTGCAATGCTTTTTGGGGTGTGCAGCTGTGTCAACTCTTGCATGTGTTACTTTACTTTGTTCTTCTTTTGGGTGGTTAAACACCCGCTCCCCTCCCAACACATGCGAGTTGCAATAAGAGTAGAGGTATATCCCAATCCTTTGAAAACACAGCAGATAATTTCCCTTCCAGTTCCCCATTTAGGTTATACACGAAGGGATCTGCAATAGGCAGAATTAGCCTAAACTCAAGAGGAACCGTTAAATCGGTCAAAATAGACAGAGCAAGGTAGCCAAGTCTAGGAGGAATATAACACCACGGGTGAAATAGACAATATTTCTCCCTCCTTTTTGTTTCATTTGGATTGGTGGGATCTAATATACCTCTAGCTCTTCAAATTAGATAATAAAAAAAAAAAAAAAAAAAAAAAAAAAAAAAAAATCGCATCAATATACTTTTCAAATTAGATAACAAAATCGCATATACACTACACACACCAACTTATACAATTTTAATAATCCTGGTTGCCTTGCGGCACACACATTATTTACGATGTGCGTCCCGCATGGAGCGCCACGTCTCTCTTGTGGCCTTTGGGCTGGTCCCTCTTCTCCACTCGGCTTCCCGGCGCGGTGGGGAGACGCGGCTGTTCGGCGTCTCCCCACACATGTGCTTCCACGGTGGGACCCGTTCTTGTTTGGGCCACTTGAGGGGAGCTCCCCTCCGTGCCGGCGCCGTTCCTGGATCGCCCCGGACGTTTAGGGGTTTCGCGAGTGCGAGGTTTGACCTGTGCATGCGTGAAATGTCATGACGTCACACATATTGCGTCGTGGGGTGACGGCTGTTGCCGGGGCATCGCTCTTCCAGAACGCCGAGGGGGCCACGCCAATACCGCCAATCTGCGGTTGGGTCCCCAGTTGCAGGGGGAGGGTGTGTGTGTGTGTGTGTGTGTGTGTGAGCACCTGGGATCAAGAGGCAATTAACACTATTAAATAAAAGGTGCAGCTTCCTGAGGATCTTCAGATGATCCCTGGATTGCTGCTGTGGGGTGGAGATGAGCCCCTGTGACCAAGAGGCAATTAACTCAAATAAAGGTGCAGCTTCCTGAGGATCTGGAGGTGATCCCTGGATGGCTGCCAACACGTGCAGGAAGGGTCAGAACCAACAAGTAAGTGCTTGTACTGGACGAGTCCTGCCAGCCGCACCTCACACAGTATGGAATACATTCTTATTTTTTTTATGATTTAGGTCTCTCAATACATCCATCACATTGACATCTTATACACATAGCCCAACAATAAGTAATAATAACAGTATTATTTTAACCACCTGTTTATAACCTTGGATATTCCTTTATTAGGCACTTCACTAGGGCTGAAACAACTAATCGATTAATCGATTATGAAATTAATCGATTACTATTTTCATAATCGATTAATCGGCCAGTAAAATAATGGGGTTAAAAAAAAGCTAAAATTAGCCCTATATAGTACAAAAAGAGCAAATAATCTCTACTGTAAATATTACTTTCACTGTTGCACAGTAAAAAAAAACAAAATTTTTTTTTTTTTAAAAGCGGGGTTCCACCCAAATTTTGAACAATATCTGTATGTATTCTCTTCCTTGCCTAGATGCTGACATGCCGTTTAAAAAAATTTGAATCGCCGTAATTACCTTTTTATTTTTCTATTCTTCTTTGCACTTCCTGGTTCTCCTCCCGTGGGAGTAGGCGTGTTTTTAGCCTCTCCCAGACTCCTGGGAGCTAGTCTCAGGCTTCCCAGGATGCCACTGAGCATGTGCGGGAACGAGCGGTGAATGCTGGGAGCACAGCATTCACCACATCCAGGAAATAAATGCTTGTGGGCTTCAAATGCCCACAATGAAGATGGAAACCGCCTGCAGTGAATAATATAAGTTATTCTCTCCAACGAAATCTGACACAGGCGGACGTATTACACACAATATGTGAGTATGTAATGCTGAGAAGAAAAGTTTCTGAATGAACTAAAAAAAAAAAAAAAACGATAGATAGGTGGACCCCCGATTTAACTGCATTAGGTTACTAAATGTCTTAGGCCTGGTTCTGACCCATGTGTTTTTTGGTGCTTTTTGCAGAAACGCACTACAGTTCATTTAACGTTCACATCTATGCTTTTTTTCAGCTGCTGTGTATTTGGAAAGGGTCAAGGACCTTTTTCAATGCAAAACCGTGCTTTTTTTGGTTCAATATACTTCAATGGAGAAGCTGCAGAAAAGCGTGTAATATATTACAGTTCTGTTTGAAAATCTGCAAAACAGTCTAGAATTTTTTTTTCTTTAAATAAAAAAAAATTTGATCTGAGTCCAGATTCAACCTCTAAGCCCGGGTTCACACCTATGCGAATTAGAGGTGCGTTTCCGCACCTCTAATTCGCATAGCAGGAGAATGTGGCTGGCTCCCTATGGAGCCGGTTCACATATCTCCGGGGCGGCTGCGGTGCGCACTGCACAAAAACGCTGTGCGTCTTTGGCTGCGTTTCAGGGCCGAATTCCGGCATAGAATCGGCCCCAATTCGTCCCTGAAACGGTGAACAGTGACGCACAGCGTTCCTGTGCGGTCCGCAGTGCATTATAGTGTGAACCCGGGCTAATAGTATATAGAGTATATCTCTTCTGTCTGTTATTCTCAGAGAGGATTAAAGATTTTACTCCCTAACCATATAGTTGGTTATTTATATTTACCCCTGCGTATAAAGATATTTAGGAATAAATTGCCTTTTTTTAAACTTTACATATTACCTAAATTATACACCACCCTTTTTTTTTAAGGTTATTAACCGATTAATCGAAACAATAATCGGCCAACTAATTGATGAAAATAATCGTTAGTGGCAGCCCTACACTTCACATTACTTCACCTTGTATAGATTGTTTTCACCATCACACATCACCAGCCTTCTTAGTTCTTTTCCCTTTTTCACATGTTTGTTATATTTTTTTTTACAAGTCTTTGTTTGTTTTTTGTTTTTGGCACACATCAACAACACTTTATTATGCTATATTTCATTACACAGACCCCATGCTTTTGGCACTGGTCAACAACATTTTAACTATGTCACACTTTATCACATACCCCGTTTCCCCCAAAATAAGATTAAGCGTGATTGTCGGTGATGGCTGCAATATAAGCCCTGTTTCCCTGAAAATAAGCCCTACCCTGAAAATAAGACCTACAAGGACTTTAACTAGGGCTTTTTTGGGGTTTAGGGCTTATATTGCAGCCATCACTGACAATCACGCTAGGTCTTATTTTCAGGGAAACAGGGTAGATCCCTTCACTTAGTTTTTTTTTTTTTTTTTTTTTTTTTTACACATACTACCCCACCACCCAGTATTATCACCTTTTGTAGGGTGAGACATGAAACTATAGAGCTTGTCAACCCATCATACATTCACATATCACAATTTAGATCCAAAAATTATTAAAATACGAGCAAAGGGACAATATTAGTCGAGACCACTCTATTAACTGTTTTGAATATTAAGCAGTCTGGCTCTATAGGACAATACGGAACACCCACCCGACACCCACTGACTATATACCGTATATACTCGAGTATAAGTCGTTCCGAGTATAAGTCGAGGCCCTAATTTACCACAAAAAAAATGGGAAAAACTTATTGACCCGAGTATAAGACGAAGGTGAGAAATGCACAGCTACTGTAAGTGGAAAAGAGGGTCAACAATGCCCATTTGCAGCATCACTGTGCCCATTTGCAGCCATAGGTCCCCTGAACTTCAAACTCAGTAGTTAAGGGTTCCTAGACGCCCCCTAGCTGCAGCCAAAATTTGGGGTCTCTGAACCCAAAGGGTCCTGAAATGACATTGCTGCAGATGGACACAGTTGACCGAATTTGGGGCCCCGTATCTCGGGGCCACTTAGTGCTAGGAACCCCAAATTTGGTGTGCAAACCCAGTGGAACTAGCACCATAAAATTTCCAAAGCTGGGGTTTCTAGCACCAAGTGGCCCCGAGATACAGGGCCCCAAACATCAGTTCAGAAAATGTCAAGCACTTCTGCAGCAGAGAATGACATTTTCCGAACCGATTTTGGGGCCCCGTATCTCAGGGCCACTTGGTGCTAGAAACCCCAGCTTTGGATATGTTGTGGTACCCGTTCCACTGGGTTTGTACACCAAATTTGGGGTTCCTAGCACCAAGTGGCCCTGAGATACGGGGCCCCAAAGTCGGTTCGGAAAATGAAATTTTTTGCTGCAGAAAAGTGCTTGACTCAAGTATAAGTCGAGGGGGGCACTTTCAGCACAAAAAAATGTGCTGAAAAATTCGACTTATACTCGAGTATATACGGTACTAATTTTTTACAAATATCAAATTACAAGTGCCTCGCCCTACACCTTCCTCCACTGGGTCCAAATGCGTGGCTCCTTGCAAGCCCCGTGGACTACGGACGCGCCCAGAGGGGACAGAGGGAATGAGCAAACATTGTGGGACCACCGCACGCAACAGTTTTTTTATTAATTAAAACTATGCGACACAAGCCCACTTTCCTGTTCCCAAATGACAAGTACTTCGCCAAATGTATGGAGATGTACTTTCAAAATATCACGAAATTATCGGTTATGTTTTTTATATATTGTAGAAAATCCTAATGGAATTTTTTTTTATGTATCTCTTTAGAAGTTAAAATCCCCCTGAAGAAGACCAGAAAAGGAAAAAGGGTCGAAATGCATTGGGGGATTCATATGGATAGTATTGATACAATGTAACTGTACAATTAGAACTTTTTCAATGAATTGATTGCCATGGGAGATGGTCCTTTGTTTTTGCTGATGTTGACTACTGGAAATTTTGTGTGATATTGATTGTATTTATGTAATGCATTCTATGTCTGAATTAAATAATATTTTTACTAAAAAAAAAAAAATTATAAGGATGTTCCCCCAAGGAACCCCACTGTGTGACCCACATTTCAATGCATTTCTAACGATTTCATTGGAAAAACATCAGAGAAAGATGAAACGGTATCAGTCCGCCGTATGAGACATACCGGTCATGTGTGGCCAGCTGCTCCTTGCTGTACCGGGTGTCCTTGGCGTACTTTATCACCATACATGTATACTGCGCTATCTGGAAGCGGCGCACTCTACGCATCAACTCCGTACTGGAATGAAAAGAATAAAAGATCACCATAAGAACCCTTCAGATGACAGCGGAGGAGACAGACAGGAGAACGCCGGGAGGACTCACCTCTTCCCAGAGAACATCGGGCCAAAGATCACCTGAAAGAGACACAAAGTGGATTTCGTTATTCCTTCACACCAAGGTGCACCATGGGAAAAAAGAGATCCCTCGCCAATCGACAGTCACTTTCATACTAGCGATCACCTTCCAACCCCCCCAGAAAAATATATCTTCTCCCCCCCAGAAAAATAATAATTTATCTTCCCTTGGACCAATAAATCTGCCCCCCCCCAAAAAAAAAAAGTTTATTTACATGCAACCTCCCCATTAATGATTATCACCCCCATAAAAATTGTCTGAGCCACCCCACCCACCAAAAAAGGGGATCATCTGCCCCCGTCTATAATGAGCACCAGCTTAAAAACGTATCCCCCCCCCCCCCCCCATTAATAATTTATCTCCCCTCTTAATAGTTAATGTGCTAAAATGAGCCATAACTCCATACAAAAAAAAAAACCACCACACATGCATCTGCCCCCCCCCCCAAAAAAAATAATGGTTCACCTGCCCTCCAATCTCATGATTCATCTGCCCCCCACAATCACCCCTGTAGAAATATCTTTCCCCCCTGCAATGGTTTATCTGCAGCCCTCTTTTATAATGATTAATCACCACCCTCCCCAATAATGATTTATGTGCCCCCCCCTCCATAAATGATTTATCACCCACTTCTAAAATGATCTCTCACCCCATAAAAATATATTCCCCCCCCCCCCAAACAGAAAAATTATGGTATATCTGCACTCCCCAGAATGATTTATCACCCCCATAAAAATGCATCTGTCCCCCCTTTAGAATATTTAGCCACCCCCCTCCCCAATAATGATCTGCCCCCCCCCCGTATAATGATCTCTCACCCCATAAAAACAATAATTTATCTGCCCCTCCCCAAAAGAATAAAAGTTTATGTACATGCAACCCCCCCCCCCCCCCATTAATGATTATCGCCCCCATAAAAATTGTCTGAAAAAAAAAAACGGATTATCTGCCAGTCTATAATGAGCACCAGCTTAAAAATGTATCCCCCCCCCCCCCAAAAAAAAAACAATGGTTCAACTGCCCTCCCACCTCATAACATCTACACCCTCCCCCCTCCCAATCACCCCCATAAAAATATCTTTCCCCCCTGCAATGGTTTATCTACGCCCCCCCCTTCCCCTTTTATAATGATTAATTCCCACCCTCCCAAATAATGATTTGTCACCCACTTCTAAAATGATCTCTTACCCCATAAAAATATATTCTCCCCCCCCAAACAGAAAAATTATGGTTTATCTGCACTCCTCATAAATGATTTATCACCCCCATAAAAATGTATCTGCCCCCCCCCCCCCTTTATCATAATATCTCCCTCCCCAATAATGATCCCTCACCCCTTAATATATCTGCTCTCACCCCAGAAAAATAACAATCTGCCCCCCCCAACCATGATTAATCACCCCGATAACAATGTATCTGCCCCCCATTAATGATTTATCACCCCATAAAAAAAAATAATAAAATAAAATTATATATATATTTATATTAATTAGAAATATTACTATTATAATATTGTCTAGACCCCCCCCCCCCCCCAAAAAAAAAAAAAAACACGGATTATCTGCCCCGTCTATAATGAGCACCAGCTTAAAAATGAACCCCCCCCCCCCCCAATGGTTTATCTGACCTTCTCCCCCCTCTGTAATGATTTAGTACCCCAAATACCCCCCACATCACATTTCTGCCCCCCATACAATTTATTGTCACCATCCATGTCATGCGCCCCCCATACAAATGATTAGCCCGGGGGGGGGGGGTCCCCTCATTGTACTGACCTGGATCTTCCCCCGGGTCTTGCTGGGTGACCCGGGCATGACATCGGGCACAGTCAGGCAGCTCATGGTATAGTGTGTGGGTCGGTCGGAGCGGGAAGGAGCGGAGTGATCGGGTAGCGGCGGGAGTTCTCTATACTGTACAAGACCGCGATTCAAACAGCTGCGCGGGCTCCGGCACAGAGCCCGACCAATCAGAGACGGCGGAAGAGACCGGCCTACCAATCAGTGAGGCGGAACGCGGTTAACCCCTCCCCGCAAAGGGGCGTGCCTGGATATGATTGGCATGTGTCCGACAGCTGCGGGTTTGGCGCCATAAGAAGGGGATTTACATCCCCCGAATTGTATATAGAGCGCCAAAATCAGCCGATCAATACATTGTATCTGATTGATGTTTGTATCTGCTTGATAATTGTATCTGATTGCGATTTGTATCCGATTGAGATTTGTAATATTTGTATCTGATTGAGATTTGTAATCATCAGTGCCCTGATTGCAATGATTGCCCACCAGTGCCAGCAATCAGTGCCCACAAGTGCCAGCAATCAGTGCCCATTAGTGATGCCAGTCAGTGCTGCCCATCAATGCCCATCACTAATGCCCATCAGTGCCGCCTATCCGTGACACCTATCTGTGCCCACCAGTGCCGCCTGTCTGTGCCCAGTGCCCACCAGTGCCACCCATCAGTGCCCATAAGTGCGGCAAATTCGTGCCACCTCATCAGTGCCCATGAGTGAAGGAGAAAAAAATACTTATTTACAAAATATATTGAAAGAAAAACTTTTTTTTTTTTTTTTGGAAAAATAAAAAACCCAGCAGTGATTAAATGCCACCAAAATAAATCTCTATTTGTGTGAAGAATATGAGAACAATTTCATATGTGTACAGTGTAGCATGACGGCGCAATTGTCATTCAAAATGTGACAGCGCTGAAAGCTGAAAAATGGCCTGGGCAGGAAAGGGGGTGCAAGTACCCGGGACTGAGGTGGTTAAAGATTTTTTTTTTTTTTTTGATTGGTTAATGTTGGCGATGATTTCAACCAACGAACGCTGTTTCGTTGGTCCGCGGTCAAGCGATCGGTCGATTTTTTGTATTCCTGCTATTAAGCCCTGTACACACTATATGAAAATCGGAAGTAAGGTTTTTCGGATCGTTAGTACGGCGCTTTCACCTGCGGGTGTTGCAGGAAATGCAAACACGTTTACACATTTCGAGAAACGCGTGAAAAATGCGAGTCGCACTTCATTCTTAATGGCACCCGGAACGCAGCAAGCAGAAGTGCATTTTTTTTTTTTTTTGGCGGTAGGAAAAAACAAGGAGCTCTTTGCCTGAAAAAAGGTTCAGGAGCTTCTCCGGCACGCTTGTCGCATGTAGGGCAGCGGATCGCAGGAGGTGCGCTGCCCTTTTGCGTGTTGCAAAAAAAACACACACTTTTTTTAAAATAAAAAAACGGATGTTCTCACTACACTGGGGGGGCTCAGATTTACCATCCTTTATGTACTGCAGACATCATGTATTTTATGGCAGCGCACAGTAAGGCACCACACAGCGCTGTACAGCGACACAACGCACCACAATGCTGGGCACAAGTCAGGTGTCACTTTTGTGCACTTCAAATAAAGTGCATACAAAAAAAAAAGGGAGTTTGATGCAGTAAAACGCACATCACACTGCCCCCTACTGCTGGCTCACTGCGTCCAAAGGAGAGCGCCACCCACACACTAAATCGCTGATGTTTAATGTATGGACAGTGCCACCCAAGACATTAACCCCTTCAGTACCGACAACACCCCCCTCCCCCCCAGACCAATATCCAGCTTGCAGCGCTCTCACACTGTGAATGACAATTGCGCGGTCATACAACACTGTACACAGACAACATTTTTATCATTTTGTTCACATTTCTTTTGGGTGGTAATTAATAACCGCTGGGCTTTTTATATTTTGTGCTATGAAGTAAAAAGAAAAATTTTGAAAACTTTTTTTTAGTTTGTTATAAAGTTTAGGAAATAAGTTTATTATTTTCCTTCAATGATGGGCACTGATAGGCGGCATTGATGGCCCCTGATAGGCGGCATTGATGAGCACTGTTAGACAGCACTGATAGGTGGCATTGATGGGCACTGATAGGTACTAATAGGTGGCACAGATGAGCACTAATAGTCATCTTTTATGGGCACTGATAGGCAGCACTGATAGGTGGCACAGTTGAGCACTGGTAGACAGCACTGAGGGGCACTGATAGGCGGCATTAATAAGCAGCACTGATAGGCGGCATTGATGGCCCTGATAGGTGGCATTGATGGGCACTGATAGGCAGCACTGATGAGCACTGATAGGCAGCGCTAATGGGCACTGATAGGCAGCACTGATGGGTACTGATAGGTGGCACAGATGAGCACTAATAGTCATCATTTATGGGCACTGATAGGTGGCATTGGTGGGCACTGATAAGCAGCACTGATGGGTACTGATAGGTGGCAGAGATGAGCACTAATAGTCATCATTTATGGGCACTGATAGGCAGGACTGATAGGTGGCACAGATGAGCACTGATAGGCAGCATTGATGGGCACAGATGAGACTTCACTGATGGGCGCTGATAGGTGGCATTCATGGGCACTGATAGGCAGCACTGATGAGCACTGATAGACAGCACTGATATGCAGCACTGATGGGTACTGATAGGTGGCACAGATGAGCACTAATAGTCATCATTTATGGGCACTGATAGGCAGCACTGATAGGTGGCACAGATGGGCACTGATAGACAGCACTGAGGGGCACTGATAGGCGGCATTAATAAGCAGCACTGATAGGCGGCATTGATGGCCCTGATAGGTGGCATTGATGGACACTGATAGGCAGCACTGATGAGCACTGATAGACAGCACTGATATGCAGCACTGATGGGTACTGATAGGTGGCACAGATGAGCACTAATAGTCATCATTTATGGGCACTGATAGGTGGCACAGATGAGCACTGATAGGCAGCATTGATGAGCACGTATAGGCAGCATTGATGGGCACTGATAGGCAGCACTGATGGGTAGCACAGATTGGGCACTGATGTGCGAATTTTCCTAAGCCGGTATTAAACCCAATTTTGCAGCTTACTCATTTCTAGGTGTGATGGCTGCATTCGTTTTCTTTTTTAGGCTTTCTTCTATTTTCATAAGGTGATCCTGCCAGTAAGGGCCCTTTCACACTGGGGCGGGGGGGGGGGGGGGGCGGCGCCGGCTATAAAGCGCCGCTATTGTAAGCGGCGCTTTACCGTCGGTATTCGGTAGTCGGTTTTACCCCCCGCTGCAGAGGCGCTTTGCCGGCGGCATAGCCGCGCCGTCCCATTGATTTCAATGGGCAGGAGCGGTAAAGGAGCGGTATACACTCCGCTCCTTCACCGCTCCGAAGATGCTGCTAGCAGGACTTTTTTTCCCGTCCTGCCAGCGCACCGCTCCAGTGTGAAAGCCCTCGGGGCGTTTTCACACTGGGATGACAGCAGCGGCTGTTTCGGGTCGGTTTGCAGGCGCTAATATTAGCGCAATAGCGCCTGCAAACCGCCCCAGTGTGAAAGGGCCCTAAGCCTGTTGTTTTTCAAAAGCACACTCTCTCTAGCAGAATGTATCAGTTTACATGGATGAGACAAACTATTCTACACTGGCAGGGGTGCTTACAATGAACAGCTTTTATTTAAATAATATTTATGTAAAATATTTACACATATTTGTATAGGAGAAACAATTATTTGTAAAATATTTACAATATTTACATAAAACCTTTATCCCAAGAGGAAAAAAAAAAATAGTTTGCTGTGACTGCTTACAAAGTGTGAGCTTGAGTTTGGCTTCAGTTTGTTAGTGTATATATTGTAAATCTGCTAGTCCACCTAACAGTCCCCCCCCCCCAGACTGACAATGCTGCTGTCTGCTGTGCCTCCTGTGCTCCTTCATCCAGAATGGGGGGGGGGGGCTTTAACACAAGAGATGTGTTACTGGTCAGATCACCAGGTGAAAACAGAGGGGGGAAAAAGCCAAAGAAAAGAAAACGAAGGCAGCCGCCACGTCCAATGATTGGTAAAGTGCCATATATGACATTTTCATGCAAATTTTCATTTGAAATTCTGCTACTGTATACCCAGCTTTAGAGTGACAGAGTATGTGATCCCCAAAAATGATCTTCGGTTATTTCACAGAAATGCGCAAGTTCCCAGAGCGCTCAAAAAAAAAAACGGGCAAAAATCGCACTTCCATTAATTCCTATTGGCACCCCGAAGCGCCAGCAGACGTGTGTTTTTGCGTGCGGCAAAACGTGTGTTTTGGGGGGGGGGGGGACAAACATGGTAAAATGCTCAATAAAAAAACCATGTAAAGCTCTATGCCACAAAAAGATGTCGGAGCTTCTTTGATGCGTTTGGTGGGTAGTGTGCGGGGGGCACCACCTCCTAAATATGGTAAATGAAACGCCATACAATTGCATGGACTACACATACACAATCCTAAAAATTCTACAATCTTTATTGACACTTCTTTAAAAAAGCATTTTATATAAACTAACTACTAAACAATTTAATATTTCTATTCTATGTAAGGTTGAAACTCTACAAAACACACACACATCGGGGAAAAGCGGCAAATGTTCGGAGCGCAGTGACCCTCACTAATAAAGGGTTAAATGTCAGATTCTCCCAAGGTTCCTCCTAGATTCACCGGCCAATCATTCCATAGAACTAATTTCCATCCGACTTTCCTCTTTTTGTCGTTAATGTTTTTGTTTTTTTCAGTGACGTTTACCGGCCAATATCTTTGGATTTGGTGGACTTCTTTTCCATGGTGGACCAATGGGCACGTGAGCATCAGAACTGGACCACGGAGCAATGGAAGAAGGTGGCCTTGGTAGACCCGACATCCACAACTTGGTGGACATGGTAGACCCAACCTCACCACATAGTAGACCATGGTAGACCCAACCCCACCATATGGTATATTTTGGTAGACCTAACCTCACCACGTGGTAGACCCAACCCCACCACGTGGTATATCATGATAGACCTAACCCCACCACGTAGTAGACCATGGTAGACCCGACCTCACCACATGGTAGACCATGGTGGACCCGACCCCACCACATGGTAGACCATGGTAGACCCGACCTGACCCCACCACACCATATGGTAGACCATGGTATGCCCGACCCCAAAACATGTTAGACCATGGAAGACCCGAACTCACCACATGGTAGACCCAACCTCGCCACATGGTAAACCATCGTAGACCCGACCCCACCACATGGTAGACCATGACAGAACCAACCCTATCCCACTT
The DNA here is from genome assembly GCA_037952925.1 of Lithobates clamitans. Taxonomy (NCBI): domain Eukaryota; kingdom Metazoa; phylum Chordata; class Amphibia; order Anura; family Ranidae; genus Lithobates; species Lithobates clamitans. The sequence continues at coordinate 88,961 of JBBGZY010003421.1, read as the reverse complement.
GATAGACCCGACCCCACCACACAGTAGACCCAACACTACCACATGGTAGACCTGACTTCACCACAGGATAGACAATTGTAGACCCCACCACATGTTAGACCATGGTAGACCCGACCCCACCACGTAGAAGACCATGTTAGACCCGACCTCACCACATGGTAGATCCGACCTCACCACATGGTAAACCATGGTAGACCCGACCCCACCACATGGTAGATCATGGCAGAACCAACCCTATCCCACTTGGTAGACCCGACCCCACCACATGGTAGACACAACACTACCACGTGGTAGACCTGACTTTACCACAGGGTAGACAATTGTAGACCCCGACCCCACCACATGCTAGACGATGGTAGACCCAAACCCACCACATGGTAGACCATGGCAGACCCGACCCCATCCCACTTGGTAGACCCGACCCCAACACATGGTAGACCATGGTAGACCCGTCCCCACCACATGGTAGACCCGACCCCACCTCAGGGTAGACAATGGTAGACCCGACCTCACCACATGTAAGACAATGGTAGACCTGACCCCACCATGTGGTAGACCTTGTGGTTGGGTCGGGTCACTATGCTCTTTGGGATTGGGCTGAAAAGATAAAACTCTAAGGTGCCAACCCAACAGGAATTTTTAAACTTTACTTTAACAAGATTCCCCAAATTTTATTTTGATCACATCCTATCATACACATATCATCACATCCTATCATACACATATCATCACATCCTATCATACACAAAGTATCAAAGAAAATCTTATACATCTCTATTTTTATCGCTCAGTATAAAACCAGATTTGTAGTTCTATGGAGATATATACACTGACCAAGTCATGACTTTATGACCCCCCCCCCCCCCCTTTTCGATCTTTCTCCATGTTTCTCATCATTGGGAACCGATTTAATATACAGTCACAGGCCACTTTATTAGGTACAATTGCTTGATAACACAAATTGCAATGAGAAGCAGTTGTGTGGAGGAAAATGCCTTGTTGATGTCCGAGGAGAATGGACAGATGATAGAAAGGTAACAGTAACTCAAGTAACCTCTCGTTACACCCAAGGTTTGCGGAATACCATCTCTGAACGCACAACACATCCGACCTTGAAGCAGATGAGCTACAGCAGCAGAAGACCACACCGGGTGCCCCTCCTGTCAGCTAAGAACAGGAAACTGAGGCTACAATTGGCACAGGATCACCAAAACTGGACAATAGAAGATTGGAAAAACGTTGTCTGGTCTGATGAGTCTGGATTTCAGCTCCGACTATCAGATGGTGGGGTCAGAATTTGGCGCCTGGATCCATCCTGCCTTGTATCACCGGTTCAGGCTGGTGGTGGGGGTGTAATGGTGGGGGGGGGGAGATATTTTCTTGGCACACTTTGGGCCCCTTAGTACCAATTGATCATGGTTTATACACCACGTCCTACCTGAGTATTGTTGCTGACCATGTCCATCCCTTTATGACTACAGTGTCCCCATCTTCTGATGGCTCCTTCCAGCAGGATAATGCACCATGTCACAAAGCTCCAATCATCTCACCACTGGACAATGAGGTCCCTGTACTCCAATGTCCTCCACACTCACCACATCTCATCCAATAGAGCACCTTTGGGATGTGGTGGAATGGGAGATTGGCATCATTGGATGTGCAGCTGACAAATCTGCAGCAACTGTGTGATGTTATCATGTTACTATGGAGCAAAATCTCTGAGGAACGTTTCCAACACCTTGTTGTATCTTTGCCACCAAGAATGAAGGCAAACGGGGGTCCAACCCGCTACTAGCAAGGTGTACCTAATAAAGTGGCCGGTGAGTGTATATTTATGGTGTACATTGATATATCAATTTTATATATATATATATATGTCTATTTATGGAGATAATTTATTTCTTGGTGTGGATCCTGTTGAGGCAAAGAGATGACGAAACGCGTTGATCAAGAACGCCTAAGAAATCATATCTCGTGGAATGATATATTATAGATTAAGTTTTTTTTTTTGTTGTTTTTTTTTTTTTTTTTTAACAGAATATGAGCTGATGGTCATTCTTTATGCCATGTCGGATGTCTTTTTTTTTTTTGTAATAAACTCTTGTGGAATTTTATGTTTTTTTGTCTCTATGAGGTACAAGGAAAGTCCCATTTTCTTACCTTCTCTCCACCATGTTTGGTGGACTGAGGGGTTGTGTGTGATTTTTGTCTGGAATTAGGGATGGTAGCAGTCTAGTATGAACCCGCCCTCTGCTTCTCTTGTCATTTCAGGAATTTCTACAACCTTTTTATTAAAATGATCCCTGGCGATCCTGCCATGAAGGCCCCTCATTCGAGCATTTCCTATCACAGGGTGACAACTGTCTCCCAGCTGTACCCCTGCATTGTCACCCTGTTCATCTGCCCCCCTTGTGGAGACTGCAAGTGCCTGTGCCAACACGCATTGTGCCACTAGGGGGCGTGTATACAGGAAATATATACACAAATTATATATATATATACGGGAAATGGCTGCATGATGGAAAATGATGAAAATTGTATTTTATGGGGGAAAAAAAGATCCTTATTTATACACGGCATATTATATGTCAGCCCGCGGGGAATACATCTACTGTACATCAGCAGAGAACGAGGAATAATTCACACATCAATTCTGATATCATGGAGTTCTCTCCATCTTTCGGGTCCCGGGCTGTGATTTTATCCTTTAAAAATGTCCTGAAAAATTAAAACAAATCACAATTCACATTAAACAGAAAACTCTAATATACAATAAAAATCATTATGGAGAGGATTATGACATCACCTGACTGTGGATAGAGGAACGAAGGTGAAAGGAACCATCAAAGAAAGAAGAAGAGGAACTGAACTGAAGCTGTACCCAAAATCAGGGAGACACGGGGACAAGGACCAGTCACCAGTATTGTCTGTGGTCTCCCTGCAGCAGAGGGCCGAGGACCAGTCACCAGTATTGTCTGTGGTCTCCCTGCAGCAGAGGGCCAAGGACCAGTCACCAGTATTGTCTGTGGTCTCCCTGCAGCAGAGGGCCAAGGACCAGTCACCAGTATTGTCTGTGGTCTCCCTGCAGCAGAGGGCCAAGGACCAGTCACCAGTATTGTCTGGAGTCTCCCTGCAGCAGAGGGCCAAGGACCAGTCACCAGTATTGTCTGTGGTCTCCATGCAGCAGAGGACAAAGGACAAGTCACCAGTATTGTCTGTGGTCTCCCTGCAGCAGAGGGCCAAGGACCAGTCAGCAGTCCAGTTTTGCCTATGGTCTCCCTGCAGCAGAGGGCCAAGGACCAGTCACCAGTATTGTCTGTGGTCTCCCTGCAGCAGAGGGCCAAGGACCAGTCACCAGTATTGTCTGTGGTCTCCCTGCAGCAGAGGGATCAGTCACCAGTATTGTCTGGAGTCTCCATGCAGCAGAGAACAAAGGACCAGTCACCAGTTTTGCCTGTGCTCTTCCTGCAGCAGAGGGTCGACGACCAGTCACCAGTGTTGTCTTTGGTCTCCTTGCAGCAAAGGACTAGCCACCAGTGGCGGCCCGTCCATTAGGGACGCAGGGGTGCCGCCCCCCTAATCCATGTGCCTGGCCCCTAATCTACATGCAGGGAGCCGGACACATGGATTTCAATGGGGGTTCGGTTTTTAGGCACATGATTAGAGCCTGAGGCTTTATTGGCTTCAACTAAGGGTGGGCTTGGGGCCCAGAGCACCGTACCCTGAGCCCACCCAGTTGAGTGACATTAGTGAATTAATACTCTCTATTGTCTTCCTGATTCTCTTAAGACCCGATTGCCTGAGAGAAGAAGCGATCGTATTGGCCGCCGAGAGAAGGAGGAGGGAAGCCGACGAGGAAGAAGCTGCCACCGTGAAGGAGGAGGAGACGCAGCAGAAGACAAAGGACCAGTCACCAGTATTGTCTGGAGTCTCCATGCAGCAGAGGACAAAGGACTAGTCACCAGTTTTGCCTGTGGTCTCCCTGCAGCAGAGGACAAAGGACTAGTCACCAGTATTGTCTGTGGTCTCCCTGCAGCAGAGGACAAAGGACTAGTCACCAGTATTGTCTGTGGTCTCCCTGCAGCAGAGGGACAAGGACCAGTCACCAGTATTGTCTGTGGTCTCCCTGCAGCAGAAGGACAAGGACCAGTCACCAGTATTGTCTGAGATCTCCCTGCAGCAGAGAGACAAGGACCAGTCACCAGTATTGTCTGAGATCTCCCTGCAGCAGAGAGACAAGGACCAGTCACCAGTATTGTCTGAGATCTCCCTGCAGCAGAGAGACAAGGACCAGTCACCAGTATTGTCTGCAGTCTCCCTGCAGCAGAGGGCCAAGGACCAGTCACCAGTTTTGCCTGTGGTCTCCCTGCAGCAGAAGGACAAAGGACCAGTCACCAGTATTGTCTGTAGTCTCCCTGCAGCAGAGGACAAAGGACCAGTCACCAGTATTGTCTGCAGTCTCCATGCAGCAGAGGGCCAAGGACCAGTCACCAGTTTTGCCTGTGGTCTCCCTGCAGCAGAGAGACAAGGACCAGTCACCAGTATTGTCTGCAGTCTCCATGCAGCAGAGGGCCAAGGACCAGTCACCAGTTTTGCCTGAGGTCTCCCTGCAGCAGAGGACAAAGGACCAGTCACCAGTATTGTCTGTGATCTCCCTGCAGCTGATCTTGTACCATTACTGAGTGATCGTGCCTTGTTCTGCCATATTCTATATTCATAATTACATAGTATATAAGGCTGGAAAAGACACAAGTCCATCCAATCCAACCTATATGTGTGGGTTTGTTTCCTAAGAGTTTACATATCATATCAATGTGACAGCCAGGCAGCTTGTATTTCCAGAAGAAGAGGTCCACCATACATGACTATATATGATATATGGAATATCAGTCAGATAGCTGATGATATGTATAGGACACTTACACACACAGCAGACCAGACGAGATGATCCCGCCTTACGTCCTCGACGGTTACCTGAGAATAGAAGAAAAAAAAAAAAAAAAGATCTTTCAGCTGACAAGAGTCTTAAACTATAAAGGAAAGTTTCAGTTTTGGTAAAATTGATACAAATACTTTTTACACTTGTTACTTTGTAATTTAAATGTCATTAAGCATCTTGGGCAAAAAATACAATTGTTCCCTATCTGTCGTTAAAAATCAAAAGCATATTCACTTTCAGTCCACTGCTGTCCCCTGCAGTACCTCTTTTCTGCCACTAGATGTCCTCAGTTTTCTGGATTGAACAATGCTCAGTGTGCCTCATCCTGGAAGACTGAGGGCATTACAGTGAGTGCGGAGCACCATGGGCCCATCCCCTGCATTCACTGTTTATTGATGGAGAGAACGGCAACGAGATCCTCTCTGTGGATCAGAAGAGGATCAGCCTTATATATGGTCCTGCATTGTTGGACTGCAACTGATCAAGAAACAAAGAGGAGAGACTTTGTAGGACTGGTCATATGGGGGGGGGGGGGGGGGGCATGTTGTAGTGCCTTTAACATTAAGTCCAATCCAGCAAGGAAATATGTTTCAGAGTTTGCTTGCCCACTTAAATGAATAGGTTACCCTCACAGAGGTGTTGAGGATTCCTCCCTCAATGCTAATCAGCAACGTAAATGCTTGCTTCAGCCTCCTGGCTTACTCTGGCAGCACCGCTGCTCTGGCCTCACACTTCAGGCCTCTGTAAGGTCCTCCAGACCATCTCACCAAACTTTAAGGTTCTGCGTCTGCTTCTTTCTTGGTGCTCCCTCTCACAGCTCCCTGCTGCTCTGGCCCACACCCTGACCTCTGGGCAGGGGACTCCCTGTCTCCCGGAGCCCTGAAATACAGATGGCCCTTTAATTATAAAGGCTGTGCACACCTACACACACACAGCCTGCTGGTCCCCTGTAAGACCTGGACATAGGGTTAGAGGCTTCATACCTCCAAAGACTCTTAGAATTCTCCAAACTCCAGAACCCAATGCAGGCATTACCATTCCAGGAGAAACCTTGGACCTGCAACTATGAGAACCCTGTGTGAGATGTACCTCTTCTAACACAGTGGCATGGCCAGAGCTGTCACAGGGGGTGTGGGCAGCCTGCATAAACAAGGAATATCTCCCGGCTTGCTCTGGCAGCGCCACTGCTCTGACCCCAAACTCCAGGCCTCCGTCTGGTCCTCCAGGCCATCTCAACAAACTTTTGACTCTGGGCCTGTCTTTCTCTCGGCTCTCTTAGCTCTCTCTCACTGCTCCCTGCTGCTCTTGCCCACACCCTGACCTTTGGGCAGGGGACCTCATGTCTCTTGGGCGGAGCTTTGAATTTACAGACAGCCCCTTGATTATAAAGGCTGTACCTGCACACACAGCCTGCTGGTCTCCTGTAAGACCTGGACATAGGGTCAGAGGCTTCATCCCTCTCAAGACTCTCAAGACTCTTTGAACTCTCCAGACTCAAGAACCCAATACAGGCATTACCAATCCCAGAGAAAACATGAATCGGCATTCATGAGAACCCTGTGTGAGATGTATCTCTTCTCACACAGTGACAGGGCGTGTGGGTAGCCTGCATAAACAAGGAATTCGTCTCAGCTTGCTCTGTCAGCAAAGCTGCTCATACTTTAGGCCTCTGTATGGTCCTCCAGACCATCTCAACAAACTTTGAACTCTGCATCTGTCTATCTCTCGGCTCTCTCACAGCTTTCTGCTGCTCTGGTTCTGGTTCTGGCTCACACCCTGACCTCTGGGCAGGGGGCCTCCTGTCTCCTGGGTGGAGCCTTAAATGACAGACAGCCCCTTGATTATAGGGCGCGGCACACCCACACACACAGCATGCTGGTCTCCAGTAAGACCTGGACACAAGACAAGAGGCTTCATCCCTTCCACGACTCTTAGAAGAGTTAGAACCCAATCCAGGTGTTACCAATCCCGAAGAAAACTTGAATCTGCAACCGTGAGAACCCTGTGTGGGATGTACAAAATCTCTTCTCACACAGTGGCAGGGCTAGCACTGTCACAGGGGTTGTGGGCAGCCTGCATAAACAAGGAATATCTCCCGGCTTGTTCTGGCAGTGCCGCTGCTCTGACCTCATACTTTAGGCCTCTGTAAGGTCCTCCAGACCATCTCACCAAGCTGTCTCTCTCTCGGCTCCCTCTCTCAAAGCTCCCACACCCTGACCTCTGGGCAGGGGACCTCCTGTCTCCTGGGTGGAGCCTTGAATTACACACAAAGCCTTGAATATAAAGGCTGTGCACACCTGCATACACAGCCTGCTGGTCTCCTGTAAGACCTGGGCACAAGACTAGAGGCTTCATTGCTCCAAAGACTCTTCAAAGTCTCCAGACTCCAGAACTCAATCTAGGACTTACCAATCCCAGAGAAAAACTGAAAAAAACTATTTTGTTCACTTGGAACCCGACATTCTGTTGCCCCTCAACCTGCATCCATTAGAGAATCCTGTGGGTGATTTACCTCTTCTAACACAGTGGCGGGGCCCAGCACTGTCAAAGTGGGTAAGGGCAGCCTGCATAAGAAGGAATATCCTTAGATTTAATAAGGAAGGACTGAACAAGCAATTAACCACTGATTGGGGGGAGTTCAATTTTAAGCTGTATGAATTTAAGGTTAGGAGTAGAAATACTAAAAAAAAAAATTGTTAACAATTTGGAAAAATTGCAAAAATTTTGGAAAAAATTGTGAAAATTTTTAAATGTCCTCATCCTGAAGCCTCTGTGAGGAAGTTACTCACAAAGAGTTCAGGTAAATAAAAAAGGAGAGATGCCCCATTGGCCCATGGCATCCCCCCCCCCCCAGGCTCCGGCCCGGTCCCGCCTAATGGTCTTCTCTCTGGTTTCACGTTTCCAGCTTCTCTCTTTATACTTACAGAAATGTGTTAAGAAGATGAGTAGGAGCACAATGAGGATAATGGGGCCACAGACGCTGATGATGATGGCATTCAGGTCCTGCACTGGTTGGGACACAGACGTCAGGATATAGGTTAATGAAATCAGGAATTTGGGTGCGGCGTCCCATTCTTCCTTTTCAGACTTTTTACTGTCCCCAGGTTTTTCCTCACTGTCTGGGTTGTCACCTGTATGTGGAATGAGACAAAATGACCAGCTGACTCAATTTACACATCATATACATCAATCAATTATATATTCTACTGGAGCACGATCATCTGCAGCATAAACTTGAGCATTGCATATACCGGGAAAAGAAACAGGCACACTTAACCGCCAAATCCAACCAAAATATATCATGCCTCCTCCCAATCAAAGGCCATGTTCACTGCTCTGTTAACCCAATAGAGTGCAGGGAAACACCTGATGGTCCAATGTATGGATGAACATGTAACTCTCTCCTCTCCCCTCACAACACAGCGTTGGATGCCTGAGCAGACAATAACCTGCTGTTGCATAGGGGTGGTTTCTTAACTCTGTAAAAGCTCCAACAAGATTGACTTGGTGCCCACACAGAACCTCTTTATCTCTTCATTCCAGGGGGTGGACAGATTGTGGTAGGGAGTTCCAGAGGATGGGAGAAGCTCTGGAGAAGTCTTAAAAGCGAGTATTGGAGGAGGATGGCTTGCGTGATATTTTGAGATGGGACTGGTGATGCAACTCGGGGCAGAGAGTTGTGTATGGCCTTGTATGGTGTTAGTATCTTGAATTTCATTTGTTGAGCGAGCAGAAGCCAATGGAGGGATTCGCAGAGACGAGTGATGGACACTAAGCAGAGGTCAGTGGAGGAATTGGCAGAGAGAGGGGTTGAGGACACTGAGCAGGGAGGGACTGGCAGAGATGGATGGAGGGCACTAAGTGGGAGTCAGTGAGGGGATTGGCAGAGAGGGGTGGAGGACACTGAGAAGGGGACCAGTGGAGGGATTGGCAAAGAGAGGTAGAGGACACTGAGTGAAGGCCAGTGGAGGGATTGGCAGAGAGTGGTTGAAGAGCACTGAGCAGAGGCTAATAGAGGGATTGACAGAGAGGGGTGGAGGACACTGTGTGGAGACCAGTGGAGGGATTGGCAGAGAGGGGTGGAGAACACTGAGTGGAGACCAGTGGAGGGATTTGCAGAGAGGGGTGTAGGACACTGAGTGGAGACCAGTGGAGGAATTTGCAGAGAGGGGTGTAGGACACTGAGTGGAGGCCAGTGGAGGTTTCGGCAGAGAGGGGTGGAGAACACTGAGTGGAGGCCAGTGGAGGGATTGGCAGAGAGGGGTGTAGGACACTGAGTGGAGGCCAGTGGACGGATTGGTAGAGAGGAGTGAAGGAAACTAAGTGGAGACTAGGGAGGAATTGGCAGAGAGGAGTGAATGAGACTGAGTGGAGGCCAGTGGAGGGATTGGCAGAGAGGAGTGGTGGACACTGAGTGGTTGGTAAGGTGGATGAAACTATACGAAGCATCCATAATAGACTGAGGAGCAGATAGCCTGTGTAGATGAAGGCCAGTGAGGAGGAAGGTGCAATTTGTTGACAGGGGTGAGTTTTATTGTAGAGGTCGTCTATTGCAGAGTAGAGAAGAGAACGCTTGGAGTGGTGAAGGATTCCACAGATAATTACTGGTTAGGGGGGATTGGAGGTTAATAAAGGGGAAAACGTGAAACTGATGATGTTATTATTCCTCGCTTCCACTTATTACAGCTCATCATCCAAGCTCCATCATTGTTTCGACAAGTCTAGAAAGACTGTTCTCCTCACCTTCAATTTTTAGAGGTTCACTTGTCACCTCCTCTCCAAACAGTGTTCTTGCTCTGCAGTAGATTGTGCTCGGTCCCGGAGTTATGTCAAACTGGAATGTGGCGGCTTTCCTCCCGTGGACTGTCATGTTTTTCACTATGCGGTCCCCCTGCATGAGCTCGTAGTTGATGACCTCAGGTCCCCTTTCGGAGAAACAGGTGATCTGGAAACCATTGCCTATTTCTACTCTTACATTTGGCACAGATATAGACTCTGCGAATAGAAGAGAGAAATGGTCATAATTATCCTCAGGGTTGCTGGTCTTCATTGCTGTCTGTGGTCCCACCCCACCCCCATGACAATCTAAAAGTTTGCTTCTTCATTTGAGGTTCTTGTTGTCACCGAAGGTGCAGGGAAATACAGGAACTTGTGGGACCTTAGAAGCTGGTGACACCAGAAGCTCAGCTGAAAAAGCAACCCACTACTGGATCAGACCTGGTCTCCTCCACAAGAAAACAGGTGGTGGGTGAGTTGCTCTCCAAGGGTCCTATAACGTTTCATGCTGAACTCCAGACAGATGTAAAAACACAAATCGAGGCAGTTATATATTTATTATTAAATATTTGCATGCATAAATAGCGCAAGTATCTAATTCTGACTGGTTATTTAGCCTCTTGTAATCTCCTGTACAGCAGCACTCAGAGCCGGTTCACCCATTGGGACGACTTGTCAGGCGACTTAGCCGCCTGACAAGTAGCGTCCCGTTCTGTAAAATAGAACCGTTCGTCGCTCCGACTTAGAAAAAGGTTCCTGTACTACTTTGGGGGCGACTTGAGGCGACTTGCATAGACTTCTATATAGAAGTCGTTTTGCAAGTCGCCGCTGCAGTCGTGTTCAAGCCGTCTGAGGCAGTCGCGCTGGAAGTCGTGCTGCCTCAGTGTGAACCGACTCTCAGACTGAAAGAGGGAGAGGCATCACTGGGAGCTGCTGTACAATTAGGTGAGCTGCATGGAAATGTGCTGACAAGAGACGTGCTGATGGGAGGAGACAACAGAGTGAGCAGAGAGATGACCTCATTAGTCTGCTGCTGCTCCTTCATTGCACAATTAACAGGCTACGGGTGGAGAGAGGACATCACTGTATGCCTTAACTAGCTGTGCTGTGTAACTATCAGGAACTGCATTGACAGAAATACAAGAAAAAATAAAAAAAATCACACACACACATATATATATATATATATATATATATAGGTCTTTTTGAAGACCCCTGTGTGTGTGTGTGTGTATATATATATATATATATATATATATATATATATATATATATACACATACACACACACACACACGAGGGTCTTCAAAAAGTTTCTGCACTTTTTTTATTTTATTTTAATAGAGTTAATATAATTTTATCTGTATATTTAGCTGTTTGTCTGGAGTTCAGCTTTAAGCCTGGTACATACCATTAGCTGCTGCCGCTAACCAGATAAAAAAAAACAAAAACGCTCTCCTCCCGATGAAGGCTTTCCGCTGTTTTGGCAGCTCTGGCGTCTGACAGTTCTTATATAACTATGGGGCGTGGCTCTGTGGTGAAGCCACCTAGAGACCCCGCCCCCTTGTGATGTCACGGACCCATCATGCCTGGGGTGGTGACGTCAAAAAGGAACGGGTTCTTCGGGTGACGTCACCGCATGGCCGCGCCCCATAGTTATACAAGAACTGTCAGACACCGGAGCTGCCAGAACAGCAGGAGCCTTCGTCGGGGGAAGAGTGTTTTTTTTTTTTTTTAATTGAGTTGGCGGCGACGCCCATCATGATTGACGTTGGAGCTACCATGGGGTACATTATTCATTTTTAATAAAGGACTTGTCAAAAACTGCCTCCTGTTTTTTTTTTTTTTTTTTTTACATGACACTGGCTTTTTTTTTTGGGGTGAATGGGTAGGGGTACTATGTTCCCCATTCCAGGGGCGTAGATAAGGGTGGGGTCCGGGGGGGGTCCAAACCCCCCCGAGAGTGTCAGTCAGTGTCACAGCACCACCTGTCTCCTCCACATTGCTGACAAACAGGGCTCGGCCGGGACTCTGGATACCGGATCAAAATACATATGCCCCCGGCATAAAACAGTTCGGTACTTGGGAGGTCGATATGGTGTCAGGGGGGAGGGAGGCACTTATGATGAGTTTCAGCTACTCATTGGCTGAGATTCCCATTCTCATTCACATGGGGGGGTGGGGGGGGGGGTCGGGATCTGGGGGCCCCCTTTCTTAAAGGGGGCTTTTAGATTTCCGATAAGCCCCCTGTCTGCAGCACCCCCACAACCACAGCCCAGGGTTGTGGGGAAGAGGTCCTTGTCCCCATCAACATGGGGACAAGGTTCTTTGGGGTGGGGGAGGCAGAGCCCCCCTGCCCCAAAGCACCACCCCCATGTTGAGAGCATATGGCCTGGTATGGTTCGGGGGGTGCTCTCAAAGTCAGAGCGATTGTCGCACCAGCGCCAACCGGGCCTTAGGTGGAGCTTTACTTACTCGTTATGTGTGCAGCTTGCGTCTTTTGAGGGACGGATTGGAGCTCCTTCTTTGTGACAATTAAATTTATTGCCGTGGAGTGATGCTCACTGACGAACGTTGAATGGTGCACTGAAAAACAAAGTCTATGACTGTTATACTCAGAAATATACGCCGCTCATCCACTAATCCTAATAAAGGCCACAACAGAACTATACTTGTGCCTCATGGGGAGGAAAACTATCAAAAAAAGAAAAAAAAATGATCGATACGAGCTGGTATCTTTCATAAGAAGCAGACTCATATAGTAAAAAAAAACACTTCTGGCTGGACACGTGCGGTTCGTTTTGTTCCAAATAAATATTCGGACACATTTTTTGTTATTCGGGGATTTGAATATATCCGAATTTCCTCGAATTTTCGCAATTCGAATTTTACATCGAACTCCAGTCAAATTCTAACTGTAAACTAGACATGTGCACTGCCGAAAAATGTTGTTTGTTTTCATTCGTTTTTTGTTTTTTTTATCATTTTTTGGGTTATTCATTACGATCGCAATTCGCAAATTCGTAAATACGAAAATTCGAAAATCCAAAAATAAGAAAGCAAATCTGAAAATTCTAAAAAGAATAACTAACTAACTAATAATAACTTAACTATTAAATTATAGGTATTGGAATATCCTTTTAAATTTGGCTGTTAGTGAATGTAACGAGTACGAATTTATCCGAAGTTACAAATTATCTAAACTAACGAATGCCGCATCTAAAAGAATGGAACGTAAAGATATAATAATAATAAATAATAATAATAAAACCTTTTTATTATTATTATTTATTATAAATTTGTTCCATTCCATTTGTTTAGATGCGGCATTCGTTAATTCAGAATACAAATTAATCCGAAGTTACGAAATAACGAATGCCGCGTCTAAACAAATGGAACAGAATTCATTAATAATAAATAATAATAAAACGTTTTTATTATTAATATTGTTATTTATTATTATTAGTTTGTCACGTTCCATTCATTTAGATGCGGCATTCGTTATAATTATTATTATCAATTAATTCGTAACTTCGGATAAATTTGTATTCGTTACCTTCACTAACAGCCACATTTGAATGGAAATTCCAATACCTATCATTTAATAGTTAGTATAAGTTATTATTATTAGTTAGTTATTATTTCGGATTTTCGAATGTTTGTGTTTTTGGATTTTCGAATCTACGTATTTACGAATATTCATAAAATTTGTTAAACGGGTTTTCGTTAATTCGGATATTTCCGAATGAACAATTTTGTCTAAATTTGTTAAAAAACTAATTCGGAACTAAACGAATTGCACATGTCTACTATTATTATCGGATAATTTGTAACTTCAGATAAATTCGTATTCGTTACCTTCACTAACAGCCAAATTTGAAAGGAAATTACCATACCTATAATTTAAATAGTTTGTATAAGTTATTATTATTAGTTAGTTATTATTTCAGATTTTCGAATTTACGTATTTCCGAATATTCGTAAAATTCGTTAAACGGGTTTTCGTTAATTCGAATATTTTCGAATGAACAATTTTGTCGAAATTCGTTAAAAAACTAATTTGGAACTAAACGAATTGCACATGTCTACTGTAAACATATTTCTGAAATTAAAGACAATAGGTAGATTTACTACAACTGGAGAGCTCAGAATCTGGTGCAGCTGTGCATGGGAGCCAATCAGCTTCTAACTTCAGCTTGTTCAATTAAGCTTTGGCAATAAAAACCTGGAAGCTGATTGGTTCCTGTGCTTAGCTTCACCAGAGTTTGCACTCTCCAGTTTTAGTAAATAACCCACAATGTGTGTTATTAGAGCACCATTTTCGTAATAATGCTGTTGTTGCCAAGCCAAAGGTGATTTAAAGAGTCATTGCAATCATTTGGTGAAGATTTTTTCTTTGGTTTGTTCACTTTGCCGTATTCGAATCGAAAAAATAAAAAAATCTAAAATTTTCGATTCAACCGATTCGAAATGTATCGATTCAGACATTTCGAATGGAAAAAAATCTGTAAATTCGAAGAGAATTCGAAAAGACATAAAACTAATTCTGAATACGAATTGAACGAATCAACCGAATTTAACAAAGTATAATAACTAGAGTAACAAATCGAAACCAAACAAAACGAAACAAAACACATTGTCTCATCATGCAGATTTTTACTTCTGGTATTTTTTGTTTACATGTAACAATCAGTACTTTTTGCTAGAAAATTACTTAGATCCCCCAAACATTATTATAATTTTTTTTTTTTTTTAAACATAGGCCCTAGAGAATAAAATGGTGATCGTTGCAATTTTTTTATGTGACACAATATTTGTGCAGCTGTTTTTCAAACGCAATTTTTTGAAATTTTTTTTTTAGAATTTTAATGCAAAAAAAAAAAAAAAAAACAGTACATAACCCAATTTTTTTTGTAAAATATAAAAGATGATGTTACGCCGAGTAAATTGATACCAAAAATGTCACGCTTTACAACTGCGCAACGGCGACGAACAATGTACATTTTTTTAATTATCCATAGGCAAGGCAGGAAAGCCCCGGTCGGTCGATCGGTCCCTGCACTTACCCCATCTAGGTCGCGGGCTTCCTCCAGGTGGCGGGCTGCGTCTCCTCCTTCCTCGGTTTCACAGGACCGCGGCTTCCCCTGCGTCACCTACCCCCTCGGCGGCCAATAAGATCACTTCTCCTCTTCGTCCAATCGGGTCTCAGGACCCGCTTCCTGAGCCAGGATTTGCCGGGAGGAGAATCAGGAAAACAATAGCGAATTTTAATTCGCTTTTGTCAAACAACTGGGTATAAGACCCCCCACATCTCACCTCCAGGCTGGAAAGCCTGAGATCAAAAAAAAAAAAAAAAAAAATGATCTCAGGCTTTCCCGCCGAGTTTACTTCCGCCGGCCCGGGCATGACGTCATAACATCGCACCCGGACCTCCGAGAGTCATAGAGACTGCTGGGGACCATCTGGCCCTAGGCTTTCTCTATGACTAACTTCCGGCTATGACTATTCCTTCTCCGGCTCGCCGTTCGCACTGGCGAGCCGGTGGAAGCACCGGAGGGCGGCGGGGGGGGGATGATGTCCCCTCCTGTCGCCTGTACAATCGGCTGCTATGATTGTACTTATGGCGCAGGGAATCACCAGCTGAATAAAAATGATATCTAAATGATGCCTGTAACTGCCCCCATCATTCAGATATCGCCAATGAAAGCCGAGGACGGCATATGATGTTCTGCAGTATGGAAGTGGTTGATATCCATACCAGACCCGAAGGGCCTGGTATGGATTGGGGGGGACCCCACGCCGTTTTTTTTTTTTTTTACATTTTGGCATGGGGTTTCCCTTAAAATCCATACCAGACCCAGAAGGCCTAGCATGGATTGGGGGGGACCCCATGCTGTTTTAAAAAAAAAAATGAATGGGGTTCCCCTTAATATCCATACCAGACCCGAAGGGCCTAGCATGGATTGGGGGGACCCCACGCTGTTTTTTAAAAAAAATTAATGGGGTTCCCCTTAATATCCATACCAGACCCGAAGGGCCTGTTATGAATTTTGGGGGGGACCCCATGCTGTTTTGTTCTTTCTAACTTTACTATTGCCGACATGATTTTGTAAACACTCATCCATCAGTGGGGAAACCCGCTGAGAGCTGATGAGTCATCGGTTATTAAGGACGCTGCGGCCGGCTTCCCCACCCCACTCCTTAACAACCAGCTATTTCTTCACACGGAATCTGAATCGTTCTGAAAATTTGGAATGCGTTAGAAAATTAATAAATGAAACAAAAAACGTATAAAGTCATTCTGAAACGAATCAACAAAACAAAATTAGTAAAATAACAAATCTATCTGAAAACAAGCAAAACTAAATTTTTCCATTCTGCACATGTCATGTAAAACTTCCCTTTTCTCATTCCCTTACTGAGTATACATAATTCAACCAATCTACAGATTAGATAGAAATCGTTTATTTCCAGGTCAGTGTCGCTCCCTTTAGGAAGGTCTGTGACCCTTCAGAAGTCTCTCTTACCTGTACTGAAGATCTCCGGGATTTTAGCTTTCGTATGTCTGTCAGTTTGTCTGACTGTGATAGTTTCTGAAAGTAAGAAGAGAACACTTACATTTTTTTAAATGATTTTTTACAATATTATTTTTTATTATTTGTTTTATTTTTTTTATATATATATATATATATATTATTTTTTTTAGGAGCCCCTTTGCGGGGGCTTTGGTCAAATATAATTTTATTATTATTTTTTACAATATTATTTTTTATTATTTTTAAAAAAAATTTTAGGAGCCCCATTGCGGGGGCTTTGGTCAAATATAATTTTATTATTATTATTATGTTTTACAATATTATTTTTTATTATTTTTTTACATTTTTTAGGAGCTCCATTGCAGGGGCTTTGGTCAAATATAATTTTATTATTATTTTTTACAATATTATTTTTTATTATTTTTTAAATTTTTTATTTAGGAGCTCCATTGCGGGGGCTTTGGTCAAATATAATTTTATTATTATTTTTTACAATATTATTTTTACATTTTTTAAAAATTTTCAATTTTTTTTAGGAGCCTCATTGCGGGGGGCTTTGATCAAATATAATTTTATTATTATTATTATTATTATTATTATTATTATTATTTTTTACAATATTATTTTTTATTATTTTTTAAATTTTTTAAAAAATTTTTAAGGAGCCCCTTTGCGGGGCTTTGGTGAAATATTAAGGGTTCAAACAGACCCCCTGACTTTTTGAGACTGAGAAAAGGATTGAGAACAAAGTTCTTTCTCTGCAGCCTCAGCTGCACTGGACAGTGAAGGAATGGGAAGTGCTCTGTGCTTGGCAGCTTAGTCTACAATGCTTCAGTTAAAGAATAAACACAGGATCGATCGGTACAGATCACTCACTGTGTTCATTCAGAAAAGGAAGGGGCCAGTAAATTAAATATTTACCGGTGCCTTCCCCGCACTCAATGGTGGAACTACCCCAACAGCAGCTGTGGGGAGAGGAAGGAAGCTGGCCGCACAGAAGGGGGGGGGAGACAGGGGGTGCCAGGCAGCAGGGGGAATTGGTACCACACAGGGTGTGCCCAGGCACAACCGGCACACCCTGTGTGCACACCTACAGTATGCTGAGTACACCTACATAATTCAAACAATCTACCAATTAAATAGACATGTGCAGTTTCGATTCGTTTTTTCTTACGTAAATTTGTTTAGTTAACATAGTTTCCTTTGATTAATTCATTTTGTTTATTTGTTTTCGAATCGATTCAAATTTTTCGAATTCGGATTGATTCTAAAAAAAAAGTTTTCAAATCAATTTCGAATAGTTTTCCGATTTCCAAAGAGAATGCAATAGAATAGAAAATATTCGTTTAAATTCGGTACTATTCTAATTCGGAAAATCGGATACATCCGAATCGCCGAAAAACGAAAATTTGTCCGAATTTTAATTTGGAACGAAACGAACTGCACATGTCTACTATTGAATAAAAACATTTTTTGTTTTTTTTGTTTTACCCAAACCCATGTCGTCCTTTCAGGAACGTCTATGACCCATCAGAAGTCTCGCTCTTACCTGTATGGGGGGCAGAAGTTGCCAGGACTTTAGGAATAACTGGAATGTGCGCAGAAGTCGTGTCCGTATGTCTGCCTGTGAGAGCTTCTGAAAGTAAGAAGAGAAGAATGAGGAGACCCAACAGACCTCCATTAGAGTCTGTGTCGGTGGGGCTTTTGTTCACATCAGGTCCGTTTTGCATTCCCATACAAGTCATCGGAACATAAGAAGGATGAGGAATCCTGCCTCCCCCTCCCTCTCTACCAAATGTGAGTCGAGAAAAAGTAATATTTTTCACAAGAGGTAAAAAACAAAACAAAAAAAAACCAACATGTTTCAGGAGCTCAAAACTCCCTTCATCGGGGCTAAGAGGCAAACTAACAACATAGAATGAATAGAGGATCTAAAGCTGGCAGTAGATGGGTCGGTTTCAACCGGTGGGTTGAACGAAAAAAGCTGCCCTGATTCCCCTGATTCACACATTGGAAGTGAATGGGGGGGGGATTCACTCCCGCTGAGCTATTGTGTTCTGACGGTGAGGAAACTTCCCAGCCGTTACAATGCAAAGATCAGCGCTGCCGGCTACAACCAGCAGCATTGACTGAGCAACATTTATTATACAGGCTGGATGTACAGAAGTCGATTAGTAGATCAACTTCTGTAGAAGCAGGGGTTAGGGTTGTCAGCTGTCCAGGATTCACCCGGTAGGGCCGGGTTTTGAATTATGCGTCCGGGTTTCAGTCTGCCTGAAAACCTGGACATATCATCCAGACCGGGCTGTGGCTCCCTAGGTAACCGAGACAAATCTGTTGCCGTCCGGAGCTGCAGGCGGCTGTCTGGGGGGGCAGGTTCGATATTACTGGGGGGGGGGGAGGGGGGGTATTGCATACTACGAAAAAAATGGCCATGTCACTAAACTGTTCGGGTTTGGCTTGAAGAAAAGGTGGCAACTCTAACCAGGGTGCCCATGCTGAACCGGACAAATTTCAATACATGTATGGCCAGCTTAAGGGCTCGTGTACACTGCAGCTCAAACAAAAAAAAAAAGCTGCTTTTACAGGCATTTGACCCAGGGGCGGATCCAGAGACTAGTCTCGGGAGGGGCACTGCCAGAAAATAAGGCTACTTTCACACTGGGGCGGGCATCGGCGGTAAAGCGGCGCTATTTTTAGCGCCGTTTTAGCGCCGCTATTTGGCCGCTAGCGGGGTGGTTTTATCCCATTTATTTCTACTGAGACACACAGCCGCTATATCCCAATATGACATGCTGGTGCGGGTCCTTGAATAGACCCTGCCTGCATTCTGGGATCCACACGCATGACATATTGGGATATAGCGGCTGTGTGTCACAGTAGAAATAAATGGGATGCCGGCGTTGGGATGCATGTAACACTTTATGCATCCCCAAGCCAGTAAAAGACAGCCCTGCATGTTAGACGCACGTCTGCTGCACGCCCCCTGTGTAAATGAAGCCTAAAGATGAATTTTTCTGTCATTCTATATCATCATTATTATCATGATAATCACACAATACAGGGGCTGTGGCTCAACGCACCTGTACTGTGTGATTATCATGATGATAATGATTGGTAATTGTAATATGACACATGGAGGGGGTTAATGTACTCACTGATGTATTACTGACCAGTGGCAATTAATTAACCCCATTAGTGGCACTAGTGGCAGTGTTTATAAACCCCTTCATGCTGTAGCATAAAAGGGGTTAATTAACATTGATAGTGCCACTGTCATTAATGCTGCACAGAGGGGTTAATTGCCACTGGTCAGTAATACATCAGTGAGTACATTAACCCCCTCCATGTGCCATATTACAATTACCAATGTAAATTATTTAACCCCCCTCCCCTCCCCTCCCCAAAGCGTTAACCTCTTCACAAGCAGGCATGTACTGGCCATCGGGACTACCGGGAGATTCCCGGTGGGCCGATGGCTCAGTGGGCCAGTCAGGTGCGGTCCTGGAGCCACTCCTTTCTGACAGTGAGTGATCACAATTTCACTCCTGTCAGGAGGAGCAGCTTCCGTCATATGCTGGAGAGAGCATTAGGCGTTATGCTCCCTCCAGCCTGCAGGGGGAGATAGACCAACGGTAGACTTTCCTTCCTCTCTCCCCTATCACTTGTTATCACATGACTGGAGAGAGAAACGAGAAGCTGCCTTCAAAACTGTGAGTACATGTGGGAGGGGGAGGACACTCTGATGTGAAGGGGGCTGCTGATGGGGACACACTGATGTCAAGGGAGCTGCTGGTGGGGACTCTCTGATGGGGACTCTGATGTGAAGTGGGCTGCTGGTGGGGACTCTGATGTGAAGTGGGCTGCTGGTGGGGACACTGATGTGAAGGGGGCTTCTGATGGGGACTCTCTCTGATGGGGACACACTGATGTGAAGGGGGCTTCTGATGGGGACACACTGATGTGAAGGGGGCTTCTGATGGGGACTCTCTCTGATGGGGACACACTGATGTGAAGGGAGCTGCTGATCGGGACTCTCTGATGTAAGGGGGACGCTGTTGGGGACACTCAAAATTAAAGTGGGCCAGTCATGAGGAAGTCCAGGGCCAAATTTTTGTCCCAGTCCAGCCCTGTTCACATGGTGTTAACTCATTAACATAACAATTCCTTAGCTAAGAGCTAACTCATTTGCAGTGCACTGAGCTCTGGCTACAGGTCCATCTTGTCTTCAATCCTGCCGCCTCTGAATCGCGACGTCACACCAGCGGGGACTAGGAAGCTCCTGTCGGGTGGAGATCACTCCGCCTGGCAGGGAAGTGAAGTGACACTCGCACCGCTGTGCTGCAAATCTGCCAGTGTGTAGCAGCGGCCCCGGTGTCACATCACTTCCAGACCCCCATAATGATGCCACTGGCCCCCAGGGGATATATTTTAGGCCACCTGGGACTTTGGGAGAGCCAAGGGAAGCAGAAATAAAGTCCCTGCAGCCGCATTTGGAGCCTCGTAATGCAAATCTGGTGAGGTGGAAAGCCTTAGGAGTCAGTACTATTTTTTTGGGGGGGGGGGGGGGGGGGGCAATTGCCCCGTTGCCCCCCCCTGGATCCGCCCCTGATTTGACCTTTTATTTCAGCTTGAAGAAGCTTGTGCTTTTTTTTTAATTTCTTTTGCAGGTTTTTATTGAGCTTCTTTGAGTTTTTTTCAGCATAAGCATTCCCCCCCCCCCCCAAACCCACCTAGATATGATTTTCTTAACCACTGTATAAACAAGACAAAAAGCTGGGACAAACGTTTTTGTGAAATTTCGAGCTTCTTTGAGCTTCTTTGAGCTTTTTTGAGCTCCTTGGGATACTAGCTTCTCCTAAAAACGCGAGTGGGAGCAGCCAGGTGGAAGGGAGCACAGGGTGGATGCAGCCAGGTGGAAGGGAGCACAGGGTGGATGCAGCCAGGTGGAAGGGAGCACGGGAATCGGTACCGCACAGGGTGTGCCCAGGCACAACCGGCACATCCTGTTTGCACACCTATGTTGAGTACACCTACACGATTCAAACAATGTACCGATTAAATATAACCATTTTTTTCCCCCAAACCCATGTCATCCTTTCAGGGACGTCTATGACCCATCAGAAGTCTCTCTCTTACCTGTATGGGGGGCAGAAGTTCCCAGGACCTTAGAAGTAGCTGGAATGTGCACAGAAGTCGCTGGAATGTGCGCAGAAGTCGCGTCCGTATGTCTGTCTGTGAGAAAGTAAGAAGAGAAGAATGAGGTGACCCAATAGACCTCCATTAGAGTCTGTGTTGCTGGACTTTTGTACACAAAGTTTTTCAGCGTTTTCTAGCTGTAAGCATTTTTTTTTTAGCAAAACTAAACTCCAACAAAAGCTTATGCTTCAAAAACACTGATAAATGCCGAATAGCTGTGTTTTTTATTTTTTGCGTTTTTCAGCATTTTTAAGCTTTTATCAGAGTTAGTGCGTTTTTACAGCTGAAAAACTCCTTACTAGTTCTGTTTTTTTTTTTTCAGCCAGAAAACACCCCTTCCAAAAAAATGCTGATAACAGCCTATGTGTACACAAAGGATAACATGCTGGAGAGCTTACTGGCTGCAGGAAAAAAAAAACGCCTGAAGACAAAAACAACTGTTGTAAAAACGTCCAGTGTGCATAAGACCTAAAACTACAAACAATGTAACAAGAAAAGCCGCTCCAGGTGAGTGAGTCTCGCATGCTGCGTAACATAAGTAAATAATTCCGGACGGCTGCACTTCCAAAAATCCTTTTATTGAAGCTTCATTCATATGGCAAGTGGTTAACAGATGGAGCAGGGAACAAAGCAGTAGACGAGCTTCGGGCAAATGTTAGCGCTTAGTCGTTACCTATTGGAACTAGTCACCACAATCACCTATACATATATATATATACTGCTCTAATGTGACATCATTAGGTTACAGGTGAACTAACCATTTAAAATTAGTACTTTGCTGGTTTAACAAAGAAAACCCGGCTAGAATACAGAGTACTTGTCTTACACTCAAATCTGATGTAAAGAGTTCGGTCCAAATCCACTGCCAGAAAAAAAAAATCTGATACACCAAATGAACTCGGAGCAAACTCGACACATCAGTCAAAATCATTGTATAGTTACAACAACATACACTGCACTTCCAAAAATCCTTTTATTGAAGCTTCATTCATATGACAAGTGGTTAACAGATGGAGCAGGGGACAAAGCGGTAGACGAGCTTCGGGCAAATGTTAGCGCTTAGTCGTTACCTATTGGAACTAGTCACCACAATCACCTATATATATATACTGCTATAATGTGACATCATTAGGTTACAGGTGAACTAACCATTTAAAACTAGTACTTTGCTGGTTATATATGGTTGCAGCCAGGTGGAAGGGAGAACAGAGTGGGAACAGCCAGGTGGAAGGGAAGACAAAGTGGTTGCAGCCAGGTGGAAGGGAGGACAGAGTGGGAGCAGCAAGGTGGAAGGGAGCACAGGGTGGATGCAGTCAGGTGGAAGGGAGCACGGGAATCAGTACCGCACAGGGTGTGCCCAGGCACAACCGGCACATCCTGTGTGCACACCTATGTTGAGTACACCTACATGATTCAAACAATGTACCGATTAAATATAACCATTTTTTTCCCCCAAACCCATGTCGTCCTTTCAGGGACGTCTATGACCCATCAGAAGTATCTCTCTTACCTGTATGGGGGGCAGAAGTTCCCAGGACTTTAGAAGTAGCTGGAATGTGCGCAGAAGTCGCGTCCGTATGTCTGTCTGAGAAAGTAAGAAGAGAAGAATGAGGTGACCCAATAGACCTCCATTAGAGTCTGTGTTGCTGGACCTTTGTACACACAGTTTTTTAGCGTTTTCTAGCTGTAAGCATTTTTTTTTAGTAAAACTAAACTCCAACAAAAGCTTATGCTTCAAAAACACTGATAAATGCCGAATTCACCTGGACAGTCCGGGTTTTGAGTTATGTGTCCGGGTTTCAGTCTGCCTGAAAACCCGGACACATTATCCAGACCGGGCTGTGGTTCCCCAAGTCACCCACACATCTGTTGCCGTTCGGAGCTGCAGATGGTTGCCCGGGGGGGCAGGTTCGACATGACTGGGGGGGGGGGTGATGATGTCAGCAAGAGCAATTTGGCCACACCCAAAAGGTGTTTTTTATAATCCTATAGTGTATACTACGAAAAAAAATGTCTGTGTGTCACTAAACTGTTCAGGTTTGGCTTGAAGAAAAGGTGGCAACTCTAACCAGGGTGCCCATGCTGAACCGGACAAATTTTAATACATGTATGGCCAGCTTAAGGGCTCGTGCACACTGCAGCTCAAACAAAAAAAAGCTGCTTTTACAGGCATTTGACCTTTAATTTCAGCCCCCCCCCCCAAACCCTCCTAGATAGGATTTTCTTATCCACTGTATAAACAAGACAAAAAGCTGGAACAAACGTTTTTGTGAAATTTTGAGCTTCTTTGAGCTTTTTTGAGCTCTTTTGAGCTTTTTTGAGCTCTTTGGGGCACTAGCTTCTCCTAAAAACGCGAGTGGGAGCAGCCAGGTGGAAGGGAGGACTGGGTGGGAGCAGCCAAGTGGAGGGGAGGACAGGGTGGATGCAGCCAGGTGGAAGGGAGCACAGGGTAGATGCAGCCAGGTGGAAGGGAGCACAAGGTAGATGCAGCCAGGTAGAAGGGAGGGCAGAGTGCGAGCAGCCAGGTGGAAGGGAGCACAGGGTGGATGCAGCCAGGTGGAAGGGAGCACAGGGTGGATGCAGCCAGGTGGAAGGGAGGGCAGAGTGCGAGCAGCCAGGTGGAAGGGAGCACAGGGTGGATGCAGCCAGGTGGAAGGGAGCACAGGGTGGATGCAGCCAGGTGGAAGGGAGCACAGGGTGGGAGCAGCCAGGTGGAAGGGAGCACAGGGTGGGAGCAGCCAAGTGGAAGGGAGCACGGGGTGGGAAAAGCCAGGTGGAAGGGAGGACAGAGTGGTTGCAGCCAAGTGGTAGAGAGCACGGGGTGGGAAAAGCCAGGTGGAAGGGAGGACAGAGTGGTTGTAGCCAGGTGGAAGAGAGCACAGGGTAGATGCAGCCAGGTGGAAGGGAGCACAAGGTAGATGCAGCCAGATAGAAGGGAGCACAGGGTGGATGCAGCCAGGTGGAAGGGAGGGCAGAGTGCGAGCAGCCAGGTGGAAGGGAGCACAGGGTGGATGCAGCCAGGTGGAAGGGAGAACAGAGTGGGAGCAGCCAGATGAAAGGGAGGACAGAGTGGGAGCAGCCAGGTGGAAGGGAGGACAAAGTGGTTGCAGCCAGGTGGAAGGGAGGACAGAGTGGGAGCAGACAGGTGGAAGGGAGCACAGGGTGGATGCAGCCAAGTGGAAGGGAGCACAGGGTGGATGCATCAAGGTGGAAGGGAGCACAGGGTGGATGTAGTCAGGTGGAAGGGAGCACGGGAATCAGTACCGCACAGGGTGTGCCCAGGCACAACCGGCACATCCTGTGTGCACACCTATGTTGAGTACACCTCCATGATTCAAACAATGTACCGATTAAATATAACCATTTTTTTCCCCCCAAACCCATGTCGTCCTTTCAGGGACGTCTATGACCCATCAGAAGTCTCTCTCTTACCTGTATGGGGGGCAGAAGTTCCCAGGACTTTAGAAGTAGCTGGAATGTGCGCAGAAGTCGCGTCCGTATGTCTGTCTGTGAGAAAGTAAGAAGAGAAGAATGAGGTGACCCAATAGACCTTCATTAGAGTCTGTGTTGCTGGACTTTTGTACACATAGTTTTTCAGCGTTTTCTAGCTGTAAGCATTTTTTTTTAGCAAAACTAAACTCCAACAAAAGCTTATGCTTCAAAAACACTGATAAATGCCGAATAGCTGTGTTTTTTATTCTTTGCGTTTTTCAGCGTTTTTAAGCTTTTATCAGAGTTAGTGCGTTTTTACAGCTGAAAAACTGCTTACTAGTTCTGTTTTTTTTTTTCAGCCAGAAAACACCCCTTCCAAAAAAATGCTGATAACAGCCTATGTGTACACAAAGGATAACAGGCTGGAGAGTTTACTGGCTGCAGGAAAAAAAAAAAAAAAACCCCTGAAGATAAAAACAACTGCTGTAAAAACGTCCAGTGTGCATAAGACCTAAAACTACAAACAATGTAACAAGAAAAGCCGCTCCAGGTGAGTGAGTCTCGCATGCTGCGTAACACAAGGAAATAATTCCGGACGGCTGCACTTCCAAAAATCCTTTTATTGAAGCTTCATATGACAAGTGGTTAACAGATGGAGCAGGGGACAAAGCGGTAGACGAGCTTCGGGCAAATGTTAGCGCTTAGTCATTACCTATTGGAACTAGTCACCACAATCACCTATATATATATATATACTGCTCTAATGTGACATCATTAGGTTACAGGTGAACTAACCATTTAAAATTAGTACTTTGCTGGTTTAACAAAGAAAACCCGGCTAGAATACACGGTACTTACACTCAAATCTGATGTAAAGAGTTCGATCCAAATCCACTGCCAGAAAAAAAAAATCTGATACCCCAATTGAACTCGGAGAAAACTCGACACATCAGTCAAAATCATTGTAGAGTTACAACAACATACACAAAATAATAGAAAACATGTACAGTATAGATGTATACACACCAGCGGCGGCTGGTGGTCAAAATTTTTGGGGGGGCGCAAACAATCTGAAAATATACTCAACCCCCCACCAATCAAGGAAGAGGAGGAGGGATTGGACCCCCCCCATCAATTGCAGCCTCACTGTGCCCATCAAATGCAGCCACTGTGCCCATCAAATGCAGCCACTGTGCCCATCAAATGCAGCCATTGTGCCCATCAAATGCAGTCACTTGTACCCATCATATGCAGAGACTTGTGCCCAGTATATGCAGCCACTTGTGCCCATCAAATGTGAGTCGAGAAAAAGTTATATTTTTCACAAGAGGTAAAAAAAAAAAAAAAATCAACATGTTTCAGGGGCTTAAAACTCCCTTCATCGGGGCTAAGAGGCAAACTAACAACATAGAATTAATAGAGGATCTAAAGCTGGTAGTAGATGGGTCAGTTTCAATCGGTGGGTTGAACGAAAAAAGCTGCCCTGATTCCCCTGATTCACACATTGGAAGTGAATGGGGGGGGGGGATTCACTCCCGCTGAGCTATTGTGTTCTGACGGTGAGGAAACTTCCCCGCCATCACAATGCAAAGATCAGCGCTGCCGGCTACGACCAGCAGCATTGACCGAGCAACATTTATTATAGAGGCTGGATGTACAGAAGTCGATTGGTAGATCAACTTCTGTAGAACCAGGGGTTAGGGTTGCCACCTGTCCAGGATTCACCCGGACAGTCCGGGTTTTGAATTATGTGTCCGGGTTTCAGTCTGCCTGAAAACCCAGATACATTATCCAGACCGGGCTGTGGTTCCCCAAGTCACCCACAAATCTGTTGCCATTCGGAGCTGCAGGCGGCATGCCCGGGGGGCAGGTTCGACATGACTGGGGGGGGTGATGATGTCAGCAAGAGCAATTCGGCCACACCCAAAAGGTGTTTTTTATAATCCTATAGTGTATACTACGGGAAAAAAAACGGCCATGTGTCACTAAACTGTTCAGGTTTGGCTTGAAGAAAAGGTGGCAACTCTAACCAGGGTGCCCATGCTGAACCGGACAAATTTTAATACATGTATGGCCAGCTTAAGGGCTCGTGCACACTGCAGCTCAAACAAAAAAAAGCTGCTTTTACAGGCATTTGACCTTTTATTTCAGACCCCCCCCCCCCCCCCAAACTCTCCTAGATAGCATTTTCTTATCCACTATATAAACAAGACAAAAAGCTGGAACAAACGTTTTTGTGAAATTTTGAGCTTCTTTGAGCTTTTTTGAGCTTTTTTGAGCTCTTTGGGGCACTAGCTTCTTCTAAAAACGCGAGAGGGAGCAGCCAGGTGGAGGGGAGGACTGGGTGGGAGCAGCCAGGTGGAGGAGAAGACAGCGTGGGAGCAGCCAGGTGGAAGGGAGCACAGGGTAGATGCAGCCAGGTGGAAGGGAGCACAGGGTGGATGCAGCCAGGTGGAAGGTAGCACAGGGTGGATGCAGCCAGGTGGAAGGGAGCACAGGGTAGATGCAACCAGGTGGAAGGGAGCACAGGGTGGATGCAGCCAGGTGGAAGGGAGGACAGAGTGGTTGCAGCCAGGTGGAAGGGAGGACAGAGTGGTTGCAGCCAGGTGGAAGGGAGCACAGGGTGGGAGCAGCCAGGTGGAAGGGAGCACGGGGTGGGAAAAGCCAGGTGGAAGGGAGGACAGAGTGGTTGCAGCCAGGTGGAAGGGAGGACAAAGTGGTTGCAGCCAGGTGGAAGGGAGAACAGAGTGGGAGTAGCCAGGTGGAAGGGAGGACAAAGTGGTTGCAGCCAAGTGGAAGGGAGGACAGAGTGGGAGTAGCCAGGTGGAAGGGAGGACAGAGTGGTTGCAGCCAGGTGGAAGGGAGGACAGAGTGGTTGCAGCCAGGTGGAAGGGAGGACAGAGTGGTTGCAGCCAGGTGGAAGGGAAGACAGAGTGGTTGCAGCCAGGTGGAAGGGAGGACAGAGTGGTTGCAGCCAGGTGGAAGGGAGGACAGAGTGGTTGCAGCCAGGTGGAAGGGAGGACAGAGTGGTTGCAGCCAGGTGGAAGGGAGGACAGAGTGGTTGCAGCCAGGTGGAAGGGAGGACAGAGTGGTTGCAGCCAGGTGGAAGGGAAGACAGAGTGGTTGCAGCCAGGTGGAAGGGAGAACAGAGTGGGAGTAGCCAGGTGGAAGGGTGAACAGAGTGGGAGTAGCCAGGTGGAAGGGAGTACAGAGTGGGAGTAGCCAGGTGGAAGGGAGTACAGGTTGGGGTATTTTAAAAGTCAGCAGCTGCAGTATTTGTAGCTGCTGACTTAAAAAAAAAAAAATTTGGAACTTCGCTTTAAGAATGAACACAGGATTGATCGGTGTAGATTGCTCACTGTGTTCATTCAGAAAAGGAAGGGACCATTAAATGAAATATTTACTGGCCCCTTCGCCTGCACTCAATCGTGGAACTACCCCAGCAGCATTCGGGTGGATGCAGCCAGGTGGAAGGGAGCACAGGGTAGATGCAACCAGGTGGAAGGGAGCACAGGGTGGATGCAGCCAGGTGGAAGGGAGGACAGAGTGGTTGCAGCCAGGTGGAAGGGAGGACAGAGTGGTTGCAGCCAGGTGGAAGGGAGCACAGGGTGGGAGCAGCCAGGTGGAAGGGAGCACGGGGTGGGAAAAGCCAGGTGGAAGGGAGGACAGAGTGGTTGCAGCCAGGTGGAAGGGAGGACAAAGTGGTTGCAGCCAGGTGGAAGGGAGAACAGAGTGGGAGTAGCCAGGTGGAAGGGAGGACAAAGTGGTTGCAGCCAAGTGGAAGGGAGGACAGAGTGGGAGTAGCCAGGTGGAAGGGAGGACAGAGTGGTTGCAGCCAGGTGGAAGGGAGGACAGAGTGGTTGCAGCCAGGTGGAAGGGAGGACAGAGTGGTTGCAGCCAGGTGGAAGGGAAGACAGAGTGGTTGCAGCCAGGTGGAAGGGAGGACAGAGTGGTTGCAGCCAGGTGGAAGGGAGGACAGAGTGGTTGCAGCCAGGTGGAAGGGAGGACAGAGTGGTTGCAGCCAGGTGGAAGGGAGGACAGAGTGGTTGCAGCCAGGTGGAAGGGAAGACAGAGTGGTTGCAGCCAGGTGGAAGGGAGAACAGAGTGGGAGTAGCCAGGTGGAAGGGTGAACAGAGTGGGAGTAGCCAGGTGGAAGGGAGTACAGAGTGGGAGTAGCCAGGTGGAAGGGAGTACAGGTTGGGGTATTTTAAAAGTCAGCAGCTGCAGTATTTGTAGCTGCTGACTTAAAAAAAAAAAAATTTGGAACTTCGCTTTAAGAATGAACACAGGATTGATCGGTGTAGATTGCTCACTGTGTTCATTCAGAAAAGGAAGGGACCATTAAATGAAATATTTACTGGCCCCTTCGCCTGCACTCAATCGTGGAACTACCCCAGCAGCATTCGGAGGGAGAGGAGGGAAGCTGGCAGCACAGAAAAGGGGAGGGGGGGGAGACAGGGGGTGCCAGAAAGCAGGGGGAATCGGTACCGCACAGGGTGTGCCTAGGCACAACCGGCACACCCTGTGTGCACACCTATGTTGAGTACACCTACATGATTAAAACAATGTACCGATTAAATATAACCATTTTTTCCCCCAAACCCATGTCGTCCTTTCAGGGACGTCTATGACCCATCAGAAGTCTCTCTCTTACCTGTATGGGGGGCAGAAGTTCCCAGGACCTTAGAAGTAGCTGGAATGTGCGCAGAAGTCGCTGGAATGTGCGCAGAAGTCGCTGGAATGTGCGCAGAAGTCGCGTCCGTATGTCTGTCTGTGAGAAAATAAGAAGAGAAGAATGAGGTGACCCAATAGACCTCCATTAGAGTCTGTGTTGCTGGGCTTTTGTACACATAGTTTTTCAGCGTTTTTTAGCTGTAAGCATTTTTTTTTTTTTAGCAAAACTAAAATCTTATGCTTCAAAAACACTGATAAATGCCGAATAGCTGTGTTTTTTCATTTTTGCGTTTTTCAGAGTTTTTAAGCTTTTATCAGAGTTATTGCGTTTTTACAGCTGAAAAACTCCTCTTACTAGTTCTGTTTTTTTTTTTTTTTTCAGCCAGAAAACACCCCTTCCAAAAAATGCTGATAACAGCCTATGTGTACACAAAGGATAACATGCTGGAGAGTTTACTGGCTGCAGGAAAAAAAGAAAAACTACTGAAGACAAAAATAACCGCCGTAAAAACATCCATAAGACCTAAAACTACTACTCCCTCACCGCTCCAGGTGAGTGAGTCTCGCATGCTGTGTAACACAAGGAAATAATTCCGGACGGCTGCACTTCCAAAAATCCTTTTATTGAAGCTTCATATGACAAGTGGTTAACAGATGGCGCAGGGGACAAAGCAGTAGACGAGCTTCGGGCAAATGTTAGCCCTTAGTCATTACCTATTGGAACTAATCACCACAATCACATATATATATATATATATATATATATATATATATATATATATATATATATATATATATATATATATATATATACTGCTATAATGTGACATCATTAGGTTACAGGTGAACTAACCAATTAAAATTAGTACTCAGCTGGTGTTACTAAGAAAACCCGGCTAGAATACAGAGTACTTGTCTTACACTCAAATCTGATGTAAAGAGTTCGGTCCAAATCCACTGCCAGAAAAAAAAAATCTGATACCCCAATTGAACTCGGAGCAAACGCGACACATCAGTCAAAATCATTGTATAGTTACAACAACATACACAAAATAATAGAAAACATGTACAGTATATACATGTATACACACCAGCGGCGGCTGGTGCGCAAAATTTTTTGGGGGGCGCAAACAACATGAAAAATTACTGAACCCCCCACCAATCAAGAAATAGGGGGAGGGATAGGACCCCCCCCATCAATTGCAGCCTCACTGTGCCCATCAAATTCAGCCATTGTGCCCATCAAATGCAGCCACTCTGCCCATCAATTGCAGACATTGTGCCCATCATATGCAGCCACTGTGCCCATCATACGCAGCCACTTGTGCCCATCAAACGCAGCCACTTGTGCCCATCAAACGCAGCCACTTGTGCCCATCAA
Organism: Lithobates clamitans; assembly: GCA_037952925.1. NCBI lineage: Eukaryota > Metazoa > Chordata > Amphibia > Anura > Ranidae > Lithobates > Lithobates clamitans. The sequence goes on along the minus strand of JBBGZY010003421.1, from coordinate 58,024 downwards.
ATGCAGCCACTTGTGCCCATCAAATGCAGCCATTGTGCCCATCATATGCAGCCACGTGTGCCCATTATATGCAGCCACGTGTGCCCATCATATGCAGCCACGTGTGCCCATCAAACGCAGACACTTGTGCCCATCAAATGCAGCCACTTGTGCCCAGTATATGCAGCCACTTGTGCCCATCAAATGCATCCACTTGTTCCCATCAAACGCAGCCACTTGTGCCCATCAAATGCAGCCACTTGTGCCCATCAAATGCAGCCACTTGTGCCCATCAAATGCAGCCATTGTGCCCATCATATGCAGCCACGTGTTCCCATTATATGCAGCCACGTGTGCCCATCATGTGCAGCCACGTGTGCCCATCAAACGCAGCCACTTGTGCCCATCAAACGCAGCCACTTGTTCCCATCAAACGCAGCCACTTGTGCCCATCATATGCAGCCACGTGTGCCCATCAAACGCAGCCACTTGTGCCCATCAAACGCAGCCACTTGTGCCCATCTAACGCAGCCACTTGTTCCCATCAAACGCAGCCACTTGTGCCCATCATATGCAGCCACTTGTGCCCATCATATGCAGCCACTTGTGCCCATCATATGCAGCCACCTGTGCCCGTCAAATGCAGCCACCTGTGCCCGTCAAATGCAGTCACTTGTACCCAGTATATGCAGCCACTGTGCCCCCCCCACTCACGAGGCTCGAGGCTCTGGCAGCACCCCCAACCCCCCCCCGGACCCCGCACGCGGCTCTAACAGAGGGGACTTACCACAGCAGCTCCTCACCAATGCACCAGAGCGGTGGCGATCTCTGCTCCAGAGTGTCTCCTCTGTTCCTCTTCCTAAGTGCCAGGCATCCAATAGGGTGGCCTGGTGCTTTGGCCAATCAGGAAACAGGTCTGATGCCCTGCCTCCTGATTGGTGGGGAGGAAGGTTAGTGTGAAAATAGCGAAAATTAATTCACTATGGTCAAACAATTGGGTGGGATCAGGGCACCCCGAGCCCACCCTTTTTTGAAGCCTATTAGAGCCTCTGGCTCTAATCAGGCGCTTCAAAAAAGTACCACCCCCTCCCACCCCCGCCATAGGAATCCATGTGTCCGGCGTCCTGAAAGACGCCCGGCCCATGAATGGGGAGGGGGGCTCCCATGCGCCCACACTGCACGGGCCGCCACCGATACACACAATACAAGTTGATGTTGAGAACAAATGATTTTAAAAGCAAAGTGTTAGAACATCATGAGGACCAATACTGGCATATTCTCAAAGTATGTGCATAGTTGCGAATCAACGTCAACGGCAAGAAAAAAATAAAAACATTTAAAAAAAAAACAAAAAAACAATATATAGGGGAGAAATAGGTGCTAATAGACTACAGGAAACTAGCTAAGAGAAAGAAAAAAAAAAGGAAAAAAATGAATAAATAAAACAAACAAACAATGTGATACAACATAGTAAACAGAAGGGGATCTAAAGCTATAAACAATGTAACATATAAGAGGACACAAGGAGGATCTAAAATAATAAACAATGTAACTATATAAGAAGACACAAATAAGATCTAAAATGATAAACAATGTAATAAAAAAATAGTACACAAAGAAGATCTAAAAATGATAAACAATGGGACATAAAATAGTACACATAGAGGATCTAAAAATGATAAACAATGGGACATAAAATAGTACACAAAGAGGATCTAAAAATGATAAACAATGGGACATAAAATAGTACACAAAGAGGATCTAAAATGATAAAAAAATGTAATATAAAATACTACTTAAAGAAGATCTAAGCTCTAAAAAATGTAACATAAAATAGTACAAAAAAAAATCTAGAATGATAAACAATGTAACATAAAATAATACACAAAGAGGACTGAAAGTTACAAATTCTAAAACACTGTAAAACACTGTATACTTCAGAGCACAATATAAATAGGGCCAGTTCACACCACATGCAGTCCAGTGTGTTTTTAATCTGCATCAAAAATGCATGGAAAGTAGTTAACACATATTCCAATCACATAGTTCACACCAGTGCAGTGCCTTCCAGTGCAGACAACAGAAGTAGAACATGCTGCATTTTTTCAACATGAAATCTTTAGTGAAATGTGGCAAAACACATGAAAAACTTGCTGGAATGCATTTTTGCCTGCGATTTTCATTGGTTGCTAGGAGGCGGCACCCGCTGGCGTCCTAACAACCAGTGACTCCTCCCTGCTGTCCGCTTTCATAATCAGTAATCTCAGGATGGAGATAAGGCGTCCTCTGTGTGAGCTTTCCAGCCCGACGATTCACCTCTGACAGGGAGAGAATACAAACGAATCATCAAAGATTGATCTATAACAGATAAAGCTGTACCATGATTCTGATTGGCAGATGCCCGCCGGCGATCAATTCTCCTCAAATAATTCCATAACATTTTTTTCCTGTAAATGTGTCATTCTTTCATAAACGACCTCCACTCGGGAAAGGTCTCTTACCTGCATGGGTGACGCTCTGCGGAGACTCCGGGGTGACTCCAGCTGTGAAGGTTGTGTTGGCCGTGACAGCAACTAGGAAAGGAAAAGTAAGACAACCAATCAGTAGCCATCGTTCTTTGTTAGAACTTAGACATGTGCGCTTCGTTTGGTTTCCGAATCCAAATTCGGACACATTTTTCGTTATTAAGAAAACTCAGATGTATCCTAATTTCCGAATTACTAGTAACTAATTTAAATGAATCCAAAATTATTCTGAAATTCGCATTTGAATGGAATCCGAAAACAAGAATAGAATGAAATAGAATAGAAAATAAAGGGACAGAAAATAAAAGAATAGAACAGAATAGAAAAAACGAATAAAATAGTCAATATAATAGAATAGAATAAAAAATAGAAATAATATAACCATCTTCCAAAATTAAAATTTTCAAATAGAATAAATTAGAATAGAATAGAAAATAAGAGAATAGAAAGGAATATAATAGAAAAACAGTAGGCTAGAATAGAATAGAAGAAAATAGAATGAATATAACCATCTTCTGAAATTCAAAAAGTGCCCTATTATTGGTGTCAGTGGAAGGAATAGTGCCCCATCATTGGTGTCATTGGCAGGAATTTTGCCCCATCATTGGTGTCACTGGAAAGAATAGTGCCCCATCATTGGTGTCAGTGGGAGGACTAGTTCCCCATCATTGGTGTCAGTGGGAGGAATAGTGCCCCATCATTGGTGTCAGTGGGAGGAATAGTGCCCCATCATTGGTGTCAGTGGGAGGAATGGTGGCCCATCATTGGTGTCAGTGGGAGGAATAGTGCCCCATCTTTGGTGTCAGTGGGAGGAATAGTTCCCCATCATTGGTGTCAGTGGGAGGAATGGTGGCCCATCATTGGAGTCAGTGGGAGGAATAGTTCCCCATCATTGGTGTCAGTGGGAGGAATAGTGTCCCATCATTGGTGTCAGTGGGAGGAAAAGTTCCCCATCATTGGTGTCAGTGGGAGGAAAAGTTCCCCATCATTGGTGTCAGTGGGAGGAATAGTGCCCCATCATTGGTGTCAGTGGGAGGAAAAGTTCCCCATCATTGGTATCAGTGGGAGGAATAGTGCCCCATCTTTGGTGTCAGTGGGAGGAATAGTTCCCCATTGCTGGTGTCAGTGGAAGGAATAGTGCCCCATCATTGGTGTCAGTGGGAGGAATAGTTCCCCATTGCTGGTGTCAGTGGAAGGAATAGTGCCCCATCATTGGTGTCAGTGGGAGGAATAGTTCCCCATTGCTGGTGTCAGTGGAAGGAATAGTGCCCCATCATTGGTGCCAGTGGGAGGAATAGTTCCCCATTGCTGGTGTCAGTGGAAGGAATAGTTCCCCATCATTGGTGTCAGTGGAAGGAATAGTGCCCCATCATTGGTGTCAGTGGAAGGAATAGTGCCCCATCATTGGTGTCAGTGGGAGGAATAGTTCCCCATTGCTGGTGTCAGTGGAAGGAAGAGTGTCCCATCATTGGTGTTGGTGGGAGAAATAGTGCCCCATTGTTGGTGTCAGTGGGAAGAATAGTGCCCCATTGTTGGTGTCAGTGGGAAGAATAGTGCCCCAAGGGCTGGACAAAGGCAAGAAAAGGGCCACATTCAGCCCCAAGCCGCAATTTGGAGACCACTGCAATAAACAATAATGGGTTTGCTGGCACGAGGCTTGCACTCAGGGGCGGACTGACAACTCATGGGGCCCCTGGGCAATAGGAGATTATGGGGCCCCCGGGCAATAGGAGGAGATTATGGGGCCCCCAGGCAATAGGAGATTATGGGGCCCACAGGCAATAGATAATGGGGCCACACAGTATACACACACACACATACAGTATACACACACAGACACACAGTATACACACACAGAATACACACACACATACAGTATACACACACAGACACAATATACACACACAGAATATACACACACTGAAAAGATACTGGAGAGGAGGGGCAGCTATAATCTTGGGATTTTTTAAAAAACACGGATTTTTACATACTGTCCCTGGTTTTATTGAGGCTGGCAACCCTGATGGGGCCTCTCAGTGGCATGGGGCCCTCGGGCAGTGCCCGAGTGCCCGAATGGTCAGCCCGCCCCTGCGTTGCACTAAACTCCTGTGCATCCCCATGACGGCGAAATCGCACCGGTTCCCACACGCGCAACCAAGCCGCGCTGCTCCTTTGTAGACGCGCAGGGCTGCCATCCATCCTCAATGTCGCTCTCACTGACATTTCAAAAGCACCAATGCCATTTCCCTCCAGCTGCATTTAAAAAAAAATAGGAAGAGACTTACGGGTCATGTGGGCGAGCAGCAGCAATGAGTACATCACGGCTCCGGGTGGTGGAGGGCTCTTCACCTTCATCCTGGCTCTGCTCCCTCTGAGTGCTGTGTCACCCCCACCACTGCTGGTACCTCCGTCTTCAGATGCTGTGTCACCCTCCTCACCGCGGCCAGTGACTACCTCCGAACACTCGCCTGTCATGTGCTGAGCTCAGATAAGCAGCAAAAGTCCTACCAGCCCTTCCAGACTTATCTCCTCACCACCTGCTGACCCGCCCTCTTCTGACGCTTTGTATTTACAAGTAGAAATCAGTATTTTTTGCTAGAAAATTACTTAGAACCGTCAAACATTATACTTCTTTTTTTTTTTCTTTTTTTTAGCAGAGACCCTAGAGAATAAAATGGCGGTCGTTGCAATTTTTTTTATGCCACACGGTATTTGTGCAGCGGAATTTTTTGAGGAAAAAAAATACACTTTAATAAATAATAAAAAAAAAAAGCAATAGTTGCCTTAATTTTTTGTTATAATGTGAAAGATGATGTTACGGCAAGTGAATCGATACCCAACATGTCACGCTTTAAAATTGCGCACGCTCGTGGAGTGGCGACAAGCTACGGTACGTAAAAATCTCCACGAGCGACGCTTTAAACGCCTTTACAGGTTACCAGTTTACAGTTACGGAGGAGGCCCGGCGCTACAATTATTGCTCTCGCGCTAACGTTCGCGGCGATACCTCACATGTATGTTGCGAATTCTGTTGCGCGCGCAACTTAGGTATGCGCTCACTTCTACGCACGAGCATGGGGGCGCTTTGCTTTATTTTTTTTTAATTATTATTTTTTATTTATTTTACTTTTTATTTATTTTTTTTACACTGTCCCTTTCAATTTTTTTTTTATCACTTTTATTCCTATTACAAGGAATGTAAACATCTCTTGTAATAGAAATAAGGATGACAGGTCCTCTTTATGGAGAGATCTGGGGGTCAAAAAGACCTCAAATCTCCCATTTACCCTTAAAAGCAAAAGAAAAAAAAAATTTTTTTGGACACACTGACTTAAAAAAAAAAAAAATTCTTTAAGCCGGAGAACTGGAAGTGACGTCGGAGGTCGCTCCAGTCCTCCAAGAGCATAGAGCCCAGCGGGGGGGGGGGGCTATCTCGCCCTCACTGGAATTCCTGCCTATCCATTGGTTACATCGGATCGGTTCCGGGCTTACCGATGGCTCTGGTGAGCTCGGAAATGACCGGGAGGTTGGGGGAGGGGGCGCTGTCTCTTTAATTAGTGTCTTTTTTTGCTCACTTTTATTCCTATTACAAAGGAATGTAAACATCCCTTGTAATATAAATAAGGATAACAGGTCCTCTTTATGGGGAGATCTGGGGGTCAAAAAGACCCCAAATCTCTTTTTTTTACCTTTACAAGCAAAATAGTTAAAAAAATAAAAAATGTTTTCCTCCAGCCCGGAACGTAAGTGACGTAAATGACGTAAGTGACGTAATGACGTCGCTCCAGTCCTCCAAGGCCATAGAGTTGATCAAAGAGTGCTAACCCTTTGATCGCCTATGGGAGCGGCCAGCCGCACTGTTGGATCGCTTCTTGGGGCGAACCGGCGGAAACGGTAAGAGAAATACCGGCAAGTGATGGGAGGGGAGGGGAGGGTAGTCCCCTCCCGCTGCTTCGGGAACCGTTCCAGCAGCTCGTGAGCCACTCGGACTGGTATCATTAGAAAAGCCAACCGCCTGCTGAAAAAAATAGTACTGGGGTCATGGCTGATGTCTTCAGCCATAGTCCTGGTAAACCACTTTCAAATCACAACGTACACTATATTGTCAAAAGTATTGGGATACCTGCCTTTACAGGCACATGAACTTTAATGTCACCCCAGTCTTAGTCCGTAGGGTTCAATATTGAGTTGGCTCCGCCCTTTGTAGCTATAACAGCTTCAGCTCTTCTGGGAAGGCCGTCCACAAGGTTTAGGAGGGTGTCTATGGGAATTTTTGACCATTCTTCCAGAAGAGCATTTGTGAGGTCAGGCACTGATGTTGGATGAGAAGGCCTGGCTCACAGTCTCTGCTCTAATTCATCCCAAAGGTGTTCTATCGGGTTAAGGCTGCAAGCCAGTCAAGTTCCTCCACCCCAAATTCGCTCATCCATGTCTTTATGGACCTTGCTTTGTGCACTGGTCCAAATCATTTGGTGGAGGGGGGATTATGGTGGGGGGTTGTTTTTCAGGGGTTGGGTTTGGCCCTTTAGTTCCAGTGAAGGGAACTCTTAAGGCATCAGCATACCAAGACATTTTGGACAATTTCCTGGGAACATTTTGGGGACGGCCCCTTCCTGTTCCAACATGACTGCCCACCAGTGCACAAAGCAAGGTCCATAAAGACATGGAGGAGCGAGTTTGCGGTGGAGGAACTTGACTGGCCTGCACAGAGTCCTGACCTCAACCTGATAGAACACCTTTGGGATGAATTAGAGTGGAGCCAGGCCTTCTCGTCCAACATCAGTGCCTGACCTCACAAATGCACTTCTGGAAGAATGGTCAGACATTCCCATAGACACCCTCCTAAACCTTGTGGACGGCCTTCCCAGAAGAGTTGAAGCTGTTATAGCTGCAAAGGGCGGAGCCAACTCAATATTGAACCCTACGGACTAAGACTGGGGATGCCATCAAAGCTCGTGTGCGTGTAAAGGCAGGCGTCCCAATACTTTTGATAATATAGTGTATGTATTGCGTTTGGCAAGTGGCTGACGGCTCCTCCACAACTCTCGGTGCAATAAGTTTCCAGGGTTCAACCTTCCTGAGATGTTGTTTGGGTCAGCTATAGGTATAAACATAGAAGCCAGGCTCAGCCATTGGTCACATCATTGCAGGACAGGGCGAGGGGGGGGGATTTACTAAAGGCAAATAGACGGCGCACTTTGCAAGTACAGTTGCTCCAGAGCTTAGTAAATGAGGTAAAGCTTCACTATGCAAATAACACCCAATCACATGAAAGGGAAATAAAAAAAAAAAAAAAACACAAATGTATTGTGCATCACAGGGGTATAAATAAATCACACAGTGTCCCCTATCACTCCATGTGACAAAAAGGCCACAAATAGCATAAAGGCCACAAATAGCCACAAAAGTAGGCAGCTCCCCCAAGAGACAGGAATCGATCTCTGAAATACAGATGGATGGTGCTACACGGTGCCTTGAAAAAGTATTCATACCCCTTGACATTTCTCACATTTTGTCATGTTACAACCAAAAACGTAAATGTATTTTATTGGGATTTTATGTGATAGACCAACACAAAGTGTCACATAATTGTGAAGTGGAAGGAAAATGATACAAATAAATATGTGAAAAGTGTGTGGGGTACATTTGTATGGCGCCCCCCGGAGTCAATACTTTGTAGAACCCCCTTTCTCTGCACTTACAGCTGCAAGTCTTTTTGGGGATGTCTCTACCAGCTTTGTACATCTAGAGAGGGACATTTTTGCCCATTCTTCTTCTTTGCAAAAATATCTCAGGCTCTGTCAGATTGGATGGAGAGCGTCTGTGATCAGCAATTTTCAAGTCTTGCCACAGATTCTCGATGTGATTTAGGTCTGGACTGTGACTGGACCATTCTAACACATGGATAGGCTTTGATCTAAACCATTCCATTGTGTAAGGAGAGCACCCCCAAAAAATATACTATGGGACTTTAATGGGCAACAAAACAGTAGCACAGTATCAGAAAAATAGAAACATATTTATTAATATAAAAAGTGTGGTGCATACATCACCATGACTAGAGAACATAAAAACACAAGGCAGAACACAAATGTAAATACAGTTCCTTATGTATTGAGCCCGAGCACAAGTGATTATTTGAGTTACTGTCTATAATCTGGAACCAGTCTGCCCATTCTCCTCTGACATCAACAAGACATTTTCCTCCACACTGCCGCACACTGGATATTTTCTCTTTTTCCCACTAATCTCTGTAAACCCGAGAGATGGTTGTGTGTGAAAAACCCAGAAATACTCAGACCAGCCCGTCTGCCACCAACAACCATGCCACGTTCAAAATCACTTCAATCCCCTTTCTTCCTCATTCTGATGCTCGGTTTGAACTTCAGCAAGTTGTCTTCTCCACATCTAGATGCCTAAATGCATTGAGTTGCTGCCGTGTGATTGGCTGATCAGCAATTTGTGTTACCAAGCAACTGAACAGGTGTACCTAATAAAGTGGCCGGTGAGTGTAATGGGGCTTAGCATTATTGCAGCGTAAGTTAATGGCCATAGGTAAAAGGAACCTGTCAGTCAGTTAATCTTACGTATTCCTTTGTCCTGTTTATTTGTTCTATGCATTGCATTTGCTTACCCTTCAATAATACGTCCACCATACCTCCCAAATTTTTGAGATGGGAGCAAAGGACACCTATTAGCAAAAGTATGTAGGTTGAGGGCCCCCTTAAAGGAGAATTAAAAAATAATAATCATTTGTTACACCCACCAGTTCTTTTTTTTTTTTACCACTACTATTCCTTTATACCGGCCTTTTGAAATTTACAGTTTAGAAATTGGATGAAAGGTTTAGCACTAGGAAACACTTTTGGAAAGATAAACAGTGCATTTTTGATACATCTATATAGATCAGACCGAAATTCCGGGGAGAAATGAGGAGGAAAGAGGGACAGAGGGACGTTGTTTCAAATCAGGGACAGTCCCTCGAAATCCGGGACAGTCCCTCAAAGTCCGGGACGGTCCCTCGAAATCCAGGACGGTCCCTCAAAATCCAGGACGGTCCCTCAAAATCCAGGACGGTCCCTCGAAATCAGGGACGGTCCCTCAAAATCCGGGACGGTCCCTCAAAATCCGAGACAGTCCTTCAAAATCCGAGACGGTCCTTCGAAATCCGGGACGGTCCCTCGAATTCCGGGACAGTTGGGAGCTATGCGTTCACCTTATTAATTCTCAAGTTGCTGGTGGTTTGTTTTCTTGGCACCCAATCCCTTAAAAGCTGGAGCTGGGCTTTAACCCTTTAATCATCGCCATCTAGTGGCAACGAGCCTAATTGCAGCCGTTTGGCCACGTGGTCTCTGAATACACACACTTTCGGGAGCTTCTGTCCTGGAAATGAAAGTGCAGCCTTTCATTGAGCTCTAACACAAGTAGAAGGATATTTATTTTCGCCATTTGTGACAGTAATTTCCAAATCTGATAGGACGCCCCCCTTAAGACAACTGTCACTTTGAAAATAGGGACCCAAACGTGTGCTTGCTTTGTGAATGGAGCCTAATATTTAGCTTCGTTAAAGTCTAAAGCCAAAACTCATTTTTCTGTATTTCTGGGTAGACTAGTGAGGGGTTAGACCCCCCCCCCCATGTAATTTATTTATTACTGTCTGTGTCACCATTGGCAGGCCTAGCTCCAGTTCAGCTTTAAGTGATTCCTTTTGCACAGCTGGGTGACTGAACAGGGAGGTATTAACATACATCATTGCATTCTGATAGCTGTATTTATAAATGCAATATAGTTTATATAGTACATCAGTTTTGTTTTTATTTTCACAAATTGATTGTGATTGGAGGCATTGCCTCTATCCATTGTGTCCCCATGCAATCCCCAAGAAAAAAATAATTTTATAGTGCTAGCTAAAAATAAAAAAAATAATCCATGACAAAGGATTCCCAGAGCTCTATGGGTCAGCTAAAAGAAAAGCAATCAGCACCAGTACTTCTCTTTAAGGCAGGCTGTCCCTTAATAAAACTGGCATCTTCCAATTACTGAAGTTAGTTTAATTCACAGTTAAAACCCATTGAGTATCGCTTACAATAGTCTCTCTGTGGGCGACAAGAACAAATGTGTGTTTTTGGACACCTGGGTGGCTGAACAGGGAGGTATTAACACACATCATGGCATTCTGATAGCTGTATGCAGTTTATAAATGCAATATAGTTTATATAGTACATCAGTTTTGTTTTTATTTTCACAAATTGATTGTGATTGGAGGCATGGCCTCTATCCCAGAGATCCATTGTGTCCCCATGCTATCCCCCCAAAAAATAATAATTTCATAGTGGTACTTAAAAATATATATAATATGAATGTATATAAAATGTATATAAAAAATATATATAATATAAGTATATATATAAAAAAAAAAATCCATGACAAAGGATTCCCAGAGCTCTATGGGTCAGCTAAAAGAAGAGCAAACAGCACCAGTACTTCTCTTTTAGGTAGGCTGTCCCTTAATAAAGAAGGGCCACGGCCAGTGACGGCCCATCCATAGAGGGCGCACGGGTGCCGCTCCCCCTATCCATGCATCCGGCCCCCTGATCATACATGCAGGGCACCGGACGCATGGATTCCAATGGTGAGGTGTTTTAAGCACGAGATTTACAGGCTTTAAAAAAGGGTGGGCTCGGGGCGCAGAGGACTTCCTGGCCGCCCGGGGGGGGAGGGTAGGGGGGTCGTTTGCTGCCCCCCAGGAAAAAAAAAAAACCCACCAGCCACCACTGGCTATGGCATCTTCCAATTACTGAAGTTAGTTTAATTCACAGTAAAAACCCATTGAGTATCTCTTACAATAGTCTCTCTGTGGGTGTCAGGAACAAATGTAGACATGTGCGGTTCGTTTCGTTCATTTTTCGGATGTATCCGAATTTCCGATTTAGAATAGTACCGAATTTAAACGAATCAGGAATAACAAAAAAAAAAAAAAATTCGGACGAAATTCGAATTCGAATCGTTTTCCAATTTACAAAGAGTTTGTTTTGTTTATATCGTTATCGAATCGATTCAAATTTTTCGAATTCGGATTGATTTAAAGTGTTTTTCGAATAAATTTAGAGTAGTTTTCGAATTCAAATCGTTTTACAATTTTCAAAGAGAGTAAAATAGGATAGAAAATAAAGGAATAGAAAAAAAAATATATATATATTCTATTCTATTCCTTTATTTTCTATTCTATTTTATTCTCTTTGGAAATTGGAAAACGATTTGAATTCGAAAACTACTCGAAAACATTTTGAATCAATCCGAATTCGAAAAATTAGAATCGATTCGATAACGAATAAGCAAAACAAATTCTAAAAACGAATTACCGTATATTCTCGAGTATAAGTCGTTCCGAGTATAAGTCGAGGCCCTAATTTACCACAAAAAAAATGACAAAAACTTAGTGACCCGAGTATAAGACGAGGGTGAGAAATGCACAGCTACTGTAAGTGGAAAAGAGGGTCAACAATGCCCATTTGCAGCCTCACTGTGCCCATTTGCAGCCATAGGTCCCCTGAACTTCAAACTGGGTAGTTTAGGGTTCCTAGATGCCCCCCTAGCTGCAGCCAAAATTTGGGGTCTCTGAACCCAAAGGGTCCCGAAATGACATTGCTGCAGATAGACACAGTTGACCCAATTTGGGGCCCCGTATCTCGGGGCCACTTAGTGCTAAGAACCCCAAATTTGGTGTGCAAACCCAGTGGAACTAGCACCATAAAAATTTCCAAAGCTGGGGTTTCTAGCACCAAGTGGCCCCGAGATACAGGGCCCCAAATATTAGTTCAGAAAATGTCAAGCACTTTTCTGCGGCAGAGAATGACATTTTCCGAACCAGGTTTGGGGCCCCGTATCTCAGGGCCACTTGGTGCTAGGAACCCCAGCTTTGGATATGTTATGGTACCAGGTTCACTGGGTTTGCATACCAAATTTGGGGTTCCTAGCACCAAGTGGCCCTGAGATATGGGGCCCCAAAGTCGGTACAGAAAATGTCAAGCACTTTTCTGCAGCAGAGAATGACATTTTCCGAACCGATTCTGGGGCCCCGTATCTCGGGGCCACTTAGGGCTAGAAACTTCAGCTTTGGATATGTTGTGGTACCAGGTCCACTGGGTTTGCATACCAAAGTTTCTAGCACCAAGTGGCCCTGAGATACGGGGCCCCAAAGTTGGTTCGGGAAATGAAATTTTTTGCTGCAGAAAAGTGCTTGACTCGAGTGTAAGTCGAGGGGGGCACTTTCAGTACAAAAAAATGTGCTGAAAAATTCGACTTATACTCGAGTATATACGGTAAACTAATTTAACTAAATGAATTTATGCCAATAACGGATCGAAACGAATCAAAACACATTTTTTCGTTCTGCACTCGTCTAATTAAATGTGTGTTTTTGGTGCAATGAGGGAAAAGTTGCCATTTCAGCTGAATTTCTATTCGCTCTTCAAACTCGGCAATAATCCATCGGCCGGCCACATCACAAAGAAGGAGATTCATCTTCTGTGTCGGGGCTTTGCTGGTCTTCTGTCTCTTTCAGTCTTCGTACCAGAAATTTTTTATCGTCGATTTGCTGAATAGACAAAGAAATATTGAAAATCACTAAGCTGATCATCCGAAGACCACCCATGGGGCGTTGCTCCAACCTTAGAGATAAGGTTCAAGATGATAGGAAGGCAGCAGTAACAAAAATAACCACTCGGTACAACCAGTGGCGGCCCGTCTATAGGGGGCGCACGGGCGCCGCCCCCCCCCATCTATGCGTCCGGCCCCCTAATCTAATCATTTTTTTGTATTTCTGGGTAGACTGGTGAGGGGTTAGACCCCCTGTCTTTTTTTTTTCTTACTGTCTGTGTCACCATTGGCATGCCTAGCTCCTTTTGCACAGCTGCCCCTATCCATGCGTCCGGCCCCCTGATCATACATGCAGGGCACCGGACACATGGATTCCAATGGCGGGGGTGTTTTTTTAGAAGCATGTGATCAGAGCCAGAGGCTCTAATAAGCTGCAAAAAAAGGGTGGGCTCGGGGCGCAGAGCACTGCGCCCCGAGCCCACCCAGTTGTGTGACATTAGCGAATGAATGTTCGCTATTCTCACACTGATCCTCCTCCCGGCCGATCAGGAAGTGGGTCATGAGACCCATCACCCGATTGGCTGAAAGGACAGGCGATCCTATTGGTGGACGCCTAGGAGGAGGGAGGAGACGCACAGGGCGGAAGCCGCCGTGATGCAGAGGAGGAGGGAGACCCCTGCCCGGAACCTAGATTGGGTAAGTGCGGGGCTGGATGAGGGACCGACCTACCGTGATACCCCCGGGGGGAGCGCGGGTGACCAGAGCGGGAGCGGATCTTGCCACTGGTTACAACCATGCGCATCATGGATGTGCAGCCGAAAAATCTGCAGCAACTATGTGATGTTATCAGGTCACTATGGAGCAAAATCTCTGAGGAACGTTTCCAATACTTTGTTGTATCTATGCCACCAAGAATGAAGGCCAAAGGGGGTTCAACCCGCTACTAGCAAGGGGGACCTAATAAAGGGGGTCCAACCCGCTACTAGCAAGAGGGGACCTAATAAAGGGGGTCCAACCTGCTACTAGCAAGGGGGACCTAATAAAGGGGGTCCAACCCGCTACTAGCAAGGTGGACCTAATAAAGGGAGTCCAACCTTCTATTAGCAAGGGGGACCTAATAAAGGGAGTCCAACCTTCTACTAGCAAGGGGGACCTAATAAAGGGAGTCCAACCCGCTACTAGCAAGGGGGACCTAATAAAGGGAGTCCAAACTTCTACTAGCAGGGGGGACCTAATAAAGGGAGTCCAACCTTCTACTAGCAAGGGGGACCTAATAAAGGGAGTCCAACCTTCTACTAGCAAGGGGGACCTAATAAAGGGAGTCCAACCCGCTACTAGCAAGGTGGACCTAATAAAGGGAGTCCAACCTTCTACTAGCAAGGGGGACCTAATAAAGGGAGTCCAAACTTCTACAAGCAGGGGGGACCTAATAAAGGGGGTCCAACCTGCTACTAGCAAGGGGGACCTAATAAAGGGAGTCCAACCCGCTACTAGCAAGGTGGACCTAATAAAGGGAGTCCAACCTTCTACTAGCAAGGGGGACCTAATAAAGGGGGTCCAACCTTCTACTAGCAAGGTGGACCTAATAAAGGGAGTCCAACCTTCTACTAGCAAGGGGGACCTAATAAATGGAGTCCAACCTTCTACTAGCAAGGGGGACCTAATAAAGGGAGTCCAACCTTCTACTAGCATGAGGGACCTAATAAAGGGGGTCCAACCTTCTACTAGCAAGGTGGACCTAATAAAGGGAGTCCAACCTGCTACTAGCAAGGTGGACCTAATAAAGGGAGTCCAACCTTCTACTAGCAAGGGGGACCTAATAAAGGGAGTCCAACCCGCTACTAGCAAGGTGGACCTAATAAAGGGAGTCCAACCTGCTACTAGCAAGGGGGACCTAATAAAGGGGGTCCAACCTGCTACTAGCAAGGGGGACCTAATAAAGGGGGTCCAACCTGCTACTAGCAAGGGGGACCTAATAAAGGGGGTCCAACCTGCTACTAGCAAGGGGGAACTAATAAAGGGAGTCCAACCCGCTACTAGCAAGGTGGACCTAATAAAGGGAGTCCAACCTGCTACTAGCAAGGGGGACCTAATAAAGGGGGTCCAACCTGCTACTAGCAAGGGGGACCTAATAAAGTGGCCAGTGAGGGTATACGGGCGCCATTAGACTGGCAGAGATAAAATCTATAGGAGCTATGAGAACCTTGCCTGTCTACAGACTTACATTGGACAAAAGATCCTTCAGCTGCTCCACATCCTTCTCGTTCTGACGCACGCGGGACGCAAGGGAAGTGAGAGTGAGGCTGCAAGACAGGAAGATTATTTGGGGTGAAAAGTATCAAAAATATTCACAGAAGAGGAATGTAGAAGCACAGAAACAAAACTGGGAGTGATCGGTATTAAATGACAGAAATGTCATATATTGCAGAATATTACCGATTTGTAGATGTGGCGGCTGCATTTGTCTTCTTTTTTTTTTTTTTTTTTTTTTTAGGTTTTATTTCCTTTATTAGACATGTGCACTGCCGAAAAATGTGTTTTTTTTGTTTCATTCGTTTTTTTTTTTCTTTTTCATTTTTTGGGTCACTAGTTATGATCGAAATTCAAAAATTCAAAAATCCAAAAATCCAGAAATTCGAAAATCCTAAAATCCAGAAATTCGAAAATTCGAAAATCCGGAAATTATAAAATTCGAAAATCCGAAATAATAACTAACTAATCAATTCTAGGTATCAGAAATTCCTTTCAAATTTGGCTCTTAGTGAACGCAACGACTACAAATTTATCCAAAGTTACGAACTATCCGAAATAATGAATGCCGCATCTAAACGAATGGAGCGTCGCAAATTAATAATAATAAATAATAATAATAAAATGTTTTTATTATTATTTATTATTATTAATTTGTTCCGTTCCATTCATTTAGATGCGGCATTGGTTATTTCGGATAATTCGTCATTTTGGATAAATTCGTATTGGTTACGTTCACTAACAGCCAAATTTGAAAGGAAATTCGTAAAAAAATATAAACATTGCGAGTGGTGTCTTACAAAACGAACAGAATTCAAGCTGATGGGGTGTGCAGTACCGCGTTTGGCCAGAGGTGCGGGGGCGCTGGTGACACTTGGAACGGTTCGGAACTGTTCGGAAATACTCAGAAACACTCAGAAATACTCAGTTCCCGAGTGTTTCCGAGCCTTTCTGAGGCTTTCTGAGTTTAGTCGAGCTGTCCCTGAGTATTTCCGAGGCTCTCCGACGCCCCCCTTCCCACCAATGGCCACATGCGGTATTGCATGCAATAGAAGTCAATGCAGAACAAATTATCTTAGTGTCCATTGACTTCTATGGGGAAACTCGCTTTGATATGCGAGTGCTTTTTGATTACAAGCATTCTTCTGGAACAGATTATACTCGTAATCCAAAGTTCCACTGTACAGTGATGAGCCGGCTGTGAAGCCACAAGGAGTCACAGTCGGCTTCCCACAGTCTCGAGGTTTGCATTCTATGCATTAAGCTGAAAAACCTTCTGTGGTGCAGCTGCCCCCCCCCCTAGAGCCCCCCTTTTACTTACCCGAACTCGATTGTTCCAGCGACGAGCACGAGCCCAGCCGCTGTCTCTGGTCCTCATTGAAAAGATTGATAGCAGCGGGAGCCATTGGCCTTCTGCTGCTGTCAATCAAATTCAGTGACACGATAACCGGGGGCGGGGCCAAATCCTCACGGGTGCCCCCCATGGAAAGTGGCTCTCCGTGGGGGCACTCGATGAGGAGGAGGAGCCAGGAACACCACCGGGGGGGACCCCAGAAGAGGAACCCTTGCACAGAGGAGGTAAGTATAACATGTTTGTTATTTAAAAAAATTTAAAATAAAAAACAAACCTTTACAATCCCTTTACGTTTTTTTTTTTTACCTTCACGCATTCAATGCATGAAGGTAAAACTCCTTCTGTGTTCAGCAGCCCCCCTAAAACTTACCTGAGCCCCATCTCGATCCAACGATGTGCATGAGAGCCTTCGGCCCCCCTGGTTCTCTCTGCCCTTATTGGCTGCCCATCCAATTTGTTGTTTGTTATAAATAAAGTTTGTATTTTTACACTATGTGGAACTTAAAGAGTAATAATTTACGGCATCGGTATGTGTTGCCGTAAAAGTCCCATTTACAAGGGTTTTTCCATTGGCTAAGACAGCAGCGGTAGCCATTGGCTCCCACTACTGTCAATCACAGCCAGTGAGTGTCAGGGCTGGGCTCAGCCCTTCCTTCTCTGAGCTGGCCACTCAGCTGTCGGCTAATTGCCAGCTCCTATTTCTCTCCACAGTTACTCAGCTGTTGATGATATCCTGCTCGTCAGTCCTGCCTACTTAAGCCGTCCAGTCCAGAGGATCTCTGCCTTCGCCTTGGTCAACATCACAGAGACTATCTCCTGCGATCCTGTTCAAGACTGGCTTTGCTGACATCCCTTCTGGCTCCAGGTCCTGCTTGCTTGCTACATTGATCCCTGACTTCTGGCTTGGCTGACTATCCGTTCCGGTTAAAGAACTTTGGCTATGTTTTGACTACGTTTGTTCTTTTTACTTTTATTATTAAACAAGTGGGATTTAACTGTACTTCTGACTTGGCCTGATTTCATGGTTTCTGTCAGTGAGAGAATGAGAGAGTAAAGGTGGGGTCGAGCCATGCTCTGTGTGTGAACAGCAGCTTGGGAGCAAGCCTGCTCAGGTGCCCCCCATAGCAAGCTGTTTGCTATGGCGGGCACGTGGCAGGAAGGAGGGGCCTGCAGCACCAACAGGAGACCCCAGAGGAGGAGGTATCCGGGCTACTCTGTGCAAAACCATTACACGGAGCAGGATGGTATAACATGTTTGTTATTTAAAAATTGCTCTGGTCCATAGGGGGTGGAAGAGAGAGAGGAATTAGTTAAATCTTGTAACTTACCATAGTACAAAGAGCAGGGTGTAGGCGCTGGTCTCTGATGTGGCATATCCCAACACGGTCAGGACTGTAGGGGGCAGCGCTGAGCGAGTGCTGTTCTGAACGGCCTCCCAGGGAGTGGTGTATTCAGCAAACGGGCCACAGGAGTGAGATGGACGGACGCTGTCAGTGTTTTATAACAGCAACGAGTAAGAAAAGTTCAGCAATTCAAATACCATTGATAACAACCACCAGTTCCCACACTTCTCATGGCTCTCAGGTCTGGCTCTACCATTAGGCACAGTAGGCTTTCCCCTACAGGCTACACAGGTAAAGGGGCAATTTATCCTGGCATAGGTATCGGTTACATACGTTTTTGTGAAAAAAACGTGTTCTCCCAGATCCATCTAGCAAAACAGATGCACACACTGCTCACTATCTTGTTTTAGGAGGTCTCAGCGGGTGCTGGCTGGGGTATTTCTGTGCTGGTTATGTTTAGTACCTTCGGGGGGGGGGTAAAAGTATTTTCTGCTGTGTAAGTTGCACTGCTTAGTAACATTGCCCTGCAGAGGTGGTGCTTTATGTTAATTAAGGGTTAACTCCGCTGACCAGGTTTTCCCGGGCTTTTCTAAGGAGTACCGCCCTCTGCTGGACGAAACATATAAAAAAGGGAGTTGAGTCTAGGTCAGGGGCATTTTGGGGACTGATCTGCTAAGATGTAGGCCTGCTGGGTCACCACCCCTTGTGGGAGCCCAGTTGGGGTTCCACGGGGTAAAGACTTATAGTATATAGACTTATGCTGGAAGGATTTTACTACCTGTTGTAGAATATTGCTACCAAACTTTGGATTTGCTGCCAGCAATGGACTCTTGCCTTGTCAACAGTGTAGAAGTTTGGGCATGGCTTACAAAGAGTCATCACGTGCGCCCTTGGAGGAGTCTCGCTTTTAATCTGGAATGCTGCCATTTCATGTGGCCACTGGGGGCGCTAGTGAGAGCTCACTCCAGAGTCCCTGTGCCGAGGCCCCACCCACATGCACTTTGTTATAAAGGGAGATATACTGCTCACATCCAGCTCCATGAAAGGCAGGCACAATGATAGGAAAGGCAGCTCGAAAGCTCAGGACTTGAAGCCACCACTTCTCTCTATGGGGATGGCTCAGACACGTCCATCAGCTCCCTATACACTTAGGTGTAGAGGGAATGAGCATTACAGAGCACCACATGCCAATTTTAATCAAATAGAAAAATGTAAATTTGCATGATGACGTCACTAGGGTTCTGCCCTTTACGCGTGTCGTCCAATCGGAACTTCCTCAGAAGCCCTGAGGAAATCCTCTCGTGTGGACTCTCTTATATCCCCACAATACACACTCTCGTTCCCTCAAAATATTTTTTTCCCCTTCACCCACCTGGTCACAAGATAAATCAAAGGCAGGAAGACGGTGATGAGCCCCAAGAGAAGGACAAAGCAAAAAATGATCCTTAAGGTGGAGGCTCGGTACAGCTTCTTGGACACGTCACACAGCCGGTACAGAGAATACTGCGGAGGGTGCACCAAAGAAAGATGTTACAAGGAAAGTACAGTGTGCGTAAGTGTAAACTTTGATTGCTCTGTGTACTATAAAATAATTTTTGCACGTTTTTTACATTTTATATACAGATTTACCATATTTTTCTTATATTGAATAGAAAAATTTAATTTGCATGATGACGTCACTGAAGTTCTGCCTATCTAAAGTTAAAGATCTTTGCAAAGACTAGACTTTCCCTTTTAAGCGAATTGCGTCTTTTTTTGGGATTATATAACAGGATCTGCCCTCTCACCTTTTTAATATAGAAGGTGATGAAGATGAAGATGAGGTTGAGAAGTGGAAGTAAGGGAGCGTAGAACATTCCCCCCATCACCAGCGTCTGGCTGTACACTGTGTCCAGGACATTCTGGGAGAGACGGAATTTTTCCTTGCCGAACCAACGCACCACCTGGCACTGCGACCTGGAGACCAGGAACCTGGTGGAGGAGAGAGGGAGGACAATAGGTTACCCACTTGAACTCCAGAAGGTTTTACCGTTTTCATGACTAGGCCATTTTTTGCTATTCAGGACTGTGCTCCGGATGATGACAAATGTCGAAACGCGTAGGGCGGAGGTAGTGAGTGACATCATCCCGCACAAGCACTCCCTGTTGGCAGCCTGAGCTTGCGAATCCCACACTGGTCTATGTGAATGCAGATTGGGAATGATTGGGGCAGATTTTGAATGAACTGTGTATGCTACTAATGTTTTATACCTTTAGTACCCAGCTCCCTGTGAAGGTGGAGGACACTGGGTGCCATGGGCGTTGCTAGGTCTACAAAAGATCTGGGGCTATAGCCCATAGCAGCATAGTAAAGAAAGTCATACGCTTGGGCGGGCATACACATGTATATACAGTAATATACGTGTGTGTATATATCCCCAGAGAGCCCCCCACTTACATCAGGGTCCCCAAAGAGCCCCCCCTTACATCAGGGTCCCAGAGAGCCTCCTCCTTACATCAGAGTCCCCCAGAGAGCCTCCCTCTTACATCAGAGTCCCCAGAGAGCCTCCCCCTTACATCAGGGTCCCCAGAGAGCCTCCCCCTAAAAATCAGGGTCCCCAGAGAGCCTCCCCCTTAAAATCAGGGTCCCCAGAGAGCCTCCCCCTTAAAATTAGGGTCCCCAGAGAGCCTCCCCCTTAAAATTAGGGTCCCCAGAGAGCCTCCCCCTTAAAATCAGGGTCCCCAGAGAGCCTCCCCCTTAAAATCAGGGTCCCCAGAGAGCCCCCCACTTACATCAGGGTCCCCAGAGAGCCTCCCCTCTCCTTGGAGACCCCTACAGAGACTCGGGGCTCTGGGCCCCAGATTCGGGGCTATGGCCCCAAAAGCCACCCCCTAGCGACTCCACTGCTGGGTGCATAACATTCCTTTTTTGCTTTGCACAAATTTATTGTTGAAGCACTTTTTGCACTTTTTTTCTATGTTTATCATAAGCTAGAAAAAGAAGGTCTTTTATTGCACAACTTTTTTTGCACTTTTATGAACTTTCGGCATTGATGAATTTTTTTATTTATTGATGATTTTTTTTGTTTGTTTGAGCACTTGCACTTTATAACATAGTAACATATTTAAAATAATTGTTTGGGGATTTTTGTTCTGAATGTTTGCAATTTATGAGAATATTTATTTGTATGGATACATTTTGACGTGATCTGGGGAGGAGAATTTGTTTTTATTTGCACAATATTTTTTTACTTTTTATTTAGTTGAGTAACATAAAACAAAGTCTGAATTAGTTAAGGGGCGGTTGCCTAGTTGTTTATCACCGTGCTGCGTTAACTGGTAATTGCTCGGTCTTGCAACACTGTACCCAAATTATATTTATATATTTTTTTCACACAAATAGAGCTTTCTTTTGGTGGTATTTGATCACCTCTGCGGTTTTTATTTTTTTATTACATAAATGAAAAAAAGACTGAAAAGTTTGAAAAAAAACCCCAATATTTTCTACTAAAAAAAAAAATTAATTTCTTCATAAATTTAGGCCAAAATGTATTCTGCTACATATCTTTGGTAAAAAAAAAAATACCAATAAGTGTATATTAATTGGTTTGTGCGAAAGTTATAGAGTATACAAACTATGGTATACAGTGCCTTAAAATAGTATTCATACCCCTTGAAACTTTCCACATTTTCTCATGTTACAACCAAAAACGTAAATGTATTTTATTGGGATTTTATGTGATAGACCAACACAAAGTGGCACAAAATTGTGAAGTGGAAGGAAAATGATAAATGATACAAATAAATATGTGAAAAGTGTGTGGGGGGTACATTTGTATGGCGCCCCCCGGAGTCAATACTTTGTAGAACCTCCTTTCACTGCAATTACAGCTGCAAGTCTTTTTGGGGATGTCTCTACCAGCTTTGCACATCTAGAGAGGACATTTTTGCCCATTCTTCTTCTTTGTAAAATATCTCAAGCTCTGTCAGATTGGATGGAGAGTGTCTGTGATCAGCAATTTTCAAGTCTTGCCACAGATTCTTTGATCTAAACCATTCCATTGTAGCTCTGGCTGTATGTTTCGGGTCGTTGTCCTGCTGGAAGTTGAACCTCCACCCCAGCCTCAAGTCTTTTGTAGACTCCAACAGGTTTTCTTCTAAGATTGTCCTGTTTTTGTCTCCATCCATCTTCCCATCAACTCTGACCAGCTTCCCTGTCCCTGCTGAAGAAAAGAATCCCCACAACATGATGCTGCCACCACCATGTTTCACGGTGGGAATGGTGTGTTCAGGGTGATGTGCAGTGTTAGTTTTCCCCACACATAGCGTTTTGCTTTTAGGCCAAAAAGTTCATATTTGGTCTCATCTGACCAGAGCACCTTCTTCCACATGTTTGCTGTGTCCTCCACATGGCTTCTCACAAACTGCAAACAGGACATCTTATGACTTTCTTTCACCAATGTCTTTCTTCTTGTCACTCTTCCATAAAGGGCAGATTTGTGGAGAACACGACTAATAGTTGTCCTGTGGACAGATTCTCCCACCTGAGCTGTGGATCTCTGCAGCTCCTCCAGAGTTACCATGGACCTCTTGGCTGCTTCTCTGATGAATGTTCTCCTTGCCCGGCCGGTCAGTTTAGGTGGACGGCCATGTCTTGGTAGGTTTGCAGTTGTGCCATACTCTTTCCATTTTCCGATGATGGATTGAACAGAGCTCCATGAGATGTTCAAAGCTTGGGAGATTTCTTTATAACCTAACCCTGCTTTATACTTCTTCACAACTTTATGCCTGACCTGTCTGGTGTGTTCCTTGGCCTTCATGATGCTGTTTGTTCACTAAGGTTCTCTAACAAACCTCTGAGGGCCTCACAGAACAGCTGTATTTATACTGCGATTCAATTACACGCAGATGGACTCTATTTACTAATTAGGTGAATTCTGAAGGCAATTCGTTCCACTAGATTTTAGTTATCAGAGTAAAGAGGGCTGAATACAAAATGTACCTCCCCCCACACTTTTCACATATTTATTTATAAAAAATGTTGAAAACCATTTATCATTTTCCTTCCACTTCACAATTATATGTCACTTTGTGTTGATCTATCACATAAAATCCCAATAAAACACCTTTACGTTTTTGGTTATAACATGACAAAATGTGGAAAATTCCAAGGGGTATGAATACTTTTTCAAGGCAACTGTATATACTGGCATATTTATTTATCTTTTTTATACTAATTATGGTGCTGATCAGCGACCTATAGTGGGACTGTGAAAGTGAGGCGGGCAATCTGACACTAATTGACACTGAGTGGGAACTGACTAACTTTCATTGACATCTCCAGTGACACTAAAACAGTGATCAGTGCTAATACTATACACTGTCACTGTACTAATGACACTGCATGGGATAGGGGTTAATATCTCGGGCACTCAATGTGTGCCTAACAATGTGGAATATGTGCTGATTTTACTAAGTGATGGGACTGTTTTATCTCCCTGCTTTGCGTTATAGTTTGAAGTGGAGATCTTTTAAGCTTGGGACCGATGATCTCTGATTGGTCACCTGGCGATTACCGCATATCCCACATGACCTAATCCTGCCCACTGTTGGGGGGGGGGGAATTGTACCTGCGGGGAAGCTGGACAAGCAGGAACTCCATCACCAGTTGGAGGAATTGGAACATGGAGAGCTTGTAGAATTCCTGTCCCAACGACGTCTCCCAGCACTGTACAGAGAAGAGAGCAAACATATCCAATGAGAGCAAAATGTAAAAAACAAACATAGATCTGTATTTAAATGTGACCTCTGGCCTTCAATCAGTCTTGCACAGTTGTAGCGGCTCCCCTCCTGGACTGAAATGGCGTACTCTGATATCACTGCACACTGTGAGCTTCTCACAGTGTGCATTAGAACCTGCAGCCGATCAGATAGAGTCTGCCTGACTGCCTGGGTGGGTGGCGGATGTCCAGCATCTAGCTCTTTCCTCTCCAGCCTGTCCTTGGTCCACCCCTTTCATTCATTGGATTTCAGACATGTGCACTGACAAAAAATGTTTGTTTTAGTTTCATTAGTTTTTTTTGTATTTTTCGAAAATTCAAAAATTCGAAAATTCAAAAATTTGGAAATTCGAAAATTCAAAAATTTGGAAATTCGAAAATTCAAAAATTTGGAAATTCGAAAATTCAAAAATTTGGAAATTCGAAAATTCAAAAAATCAGAAATTCAAAAATTTGGAAATTCAAAAATGTGGAAAATCGGAAATTGAAAAATTCAAAAATTTGGAAATTCGAAAAATTCGAACATTGAAAAATTTGGAAATGTGAAAATTAAAAAATTTGGAAATGTGAAAATTCGAAAAATGAAAAATTTGGAAATTCGAAAATTTGAAAATTCAAAAATTTGGAAATTCGGAAATTCAAATATTTGGAAATTCAAAGATTTGGAAATTCGAAAATTTGGAAATTCGAAAATTTGGAAATTCGAAAATTTGGAAATTCGAAAATTCAAAAATTCAAAAATTTGGAAATTCAAAAATTCAAAAATTGGGAAATTCGACTATCTGAAAAACAAGAAAGAAAATCTGTAAAATTTGAAATAACAACTAACTATTGATAACTAACTATTAAATTATAGGTAATGGAATTTCCTTTCAAATTTGGCTGTTTGTGAACGTAACAAATACAAATTTATCTGAAGTTACGAATTATCCGAAATAACGAATGCCGCATCTAAACAAATGGAATGGAACAAATTAATAATAAATAATAATAATTAAAAGGTTTTATTAGTATTGTTATTTATTATTATTAGATCATTACATTCCATTCTTTTAGATACAGCATTCGTTAGTTTAGATAATTTGTAACTTCGGATAAATTCGTACTCGTTACATTCACAAACAGCCAAATTTGAAAGGAAATTCCAATCTCTATAATTTAATAGTTATTATTAGTTAGTTATTTCAGATTTTCGATTTTTCGGATTTTCATTCTTTTGAATTTTCAGATTTTCATTCCTATTTTCGGATTTTCAAATTTCCAAATTTCCGAATTTTCAAATCTCCAGGATTCCGAATTTCTGAAATTTCGAATTTCCAAACTTCCGAAATTTCGAATTTCCGAATTTTGCAATTTCCGAAATTTTTCAAAAATTTAAAAATTCTGAAATTTGGACATTTGGAATTAACGAATTGCACATGTCTATTGGATTTCAACTAATCAATTATGGAGGCCCAGCATCACATGTGGCCATTACCTAGGGTGGTCTGCATACAAATACATTACCTAGGGTGGTCTGTATACAAATACATTACCTAGGGTGGTCTCTATACAAATACATTACCTAGGGTGGTCTCTATACAAATACAGCCTGCCTAGGAACGCCCACCCCCATTGACTCAATGTAGCAGTTTTAGCATATGGAAGGAAGGGGGGATTTACAAGTGTATATATTGCAGCACAGATCACTGCCCATTCTCTTGTGCTGACGGTCTAGATGAAGGATGGTTACGTAAGACTTCTCTATACAATGTATCTCTATTATCTTCTGTCTCTTTTCTTTTCTGTAACCTTTTCTACTGTAGGATTTGGCCTTAATACCTTATTAATCTCTTGATAGCATGGGTATGACCATTGTAGCAATATTTATTATCATTGGTAACATTGTTGTTTTTAAGGTTATATCATTTATGTTATAGTTGCTAATCTCATATTACCACAAGTTTCTTTTCTGTACAATAGTAAGTTTAAATAAATTTGATTGTTACCCTTTTCGAACAGATATCATTCGTTCTTAATTTCATGGGTTGATTCATATATAGACAAAAGGTTTTAATCACTTATGTATCATTAAATATATGAGGTATGTATAAAGGTATCCACGACACCTTTAAGCTGACCTGTGTGCTGAGGTAACTAGGCTGCAAGGGTTAACGTTTTTTCCTGCCATTTTATGCCCGGTTCCTGCCCCCCTACAGGTCAACCAACATAAAAGGGGCTGCCTCCGAGCCCCTGGCTCAATCCCTGGGGAAATACTGCCATCCATGTAGCTGGATACTCTGCTGGAGGGATCACCCCCTTTGGGGGGGGGGGGGGATAGGAGCCTTATCGGGGGTTCCTGGAAAGGGTCTCCAAAATCCACACACAACATACCATGCTTTACCTTGAATTCTGGGTTGTAGCCGCGGGTCTTACAGGGCGCCGGACTCCCACCCAGGCACAGAAACTTCTGACCCAGAGAAAAGAAGAAAATTCCCAGAGCTCCGAGCCTGAGGAAGACACACCTGGGCGAGGAGTATAAAGGTGAAATATGTTTGTTAGTAGCGCTACCATTAGTAATCATGGGGCCTACACAGCCTACCTAACAGGGCCCCCAACCCCAGGTACCCACTCTTCCCCCCAATGCCTTGGAGGTGCTTTAACAAAAACTATTCTATGTAAATACCTGCTAGTGCCATTGGCAATGTTTAGGCTGCCAAAAAAATGTAATGTGTGCTGCTGGGCAGAGGGTAGCAGGCTTTGCCCCGGACCTGTGTAGTGCAGTAGAAGCCACCATTCATTTACTACTTAATCCAGCTGTGGAATATAGCTGTAAGAAAGGGCATGCCAATAGACAAGATGGCTCCTCTACACGAACCTCTGTGCACAGGCTAATAAATGTTCTCGTTCCTGCTCGCAAAAATTAGGGCACTTGCTAATACAAATGCGCATACCTAAGCACGCGTACCCATGCGCTCCGGGGCTCACGTGCACCTGTGACAGATGTTGGCGCCAAACGGGCTATTTAAACTGGGCCTGTGCTCAGGATCAGTGCTGCTTTGTCTTCAGCCTCATGTGTATCCTGTGTTCCTTTGATTCTGTATCCTGATTCCAGTTGCTGACCCGGCTTTTCTTGACCACTCTCTGAACTTGGCCTGCACTGACCTCGGCTTGTCCCCTGACCTCCGCTTCTGTCTGCTCCATTGGCTTCTGCTCCACTGATCAGATTCATACCTGGCTTGTTTCCTGACCACGTTCCTCCCTGTGCTCTGTATCCGATCCATCCTGTCAGTGTATGACTCGGCTTTACTGACCCTGCTACTCTGCCTACTGTCATCAATACGCATCTACCACCCTGCTGTTCCTGCTGACCCACTATCTGCTACCAGCAACCGTTTCAGCTGCCCCCTGTCACCCATGCCAGCCTGCCTCAGTCTGCTGCCTACCAGCTCGCTTGCTTACTGGAGCCTTCTGATGACTTCACCTGCCCAGCGTGGACACCTGCCCTGCTGCTAGCAAGACTTACAGGCAGTCGTGCCACTCTATACTCCTGCGTCTCCTATCTATACTATCAGGGACTCAGGGGTGTAAATGAAGCTTTCCTACTTAATATCAGGCTCTGCTACCAGCTATGTGATACTAGTGATGACTTGGATGGGAGGAAGGGGCAGTTCAGCACAACGACAGCATTTCAATCAGTCTAAACCAGCCACTGCTACTGCAGGCACTACCACCATACCCCAGGTCCAGGCAGAGCTCACAACCAAATGATGAGGTCCAGGCCTAGTATATGAGTACTGGCCTACTGGTGATTGGTAAGAAGGGTAATACAGAGATAGGTGTGGCAGGAAGAGCAATGCAGTGAAGGGGGTGCCACTAAGGGTGATAGGATGATGGGGTTGGTTAGAAGGGTAATAGGTTGATGGGTCGGTGAGAAGGGTAAGGCGGTTATGGGGTTGGTGGGAAGGGTAATATGTTGGTGGGATAAGCACAAGGGGGGATGCGGTGGGAAGGGTAATGCAGGAATGAAGGGAGCAGGAAGGGTAATGGGATAATGGAGTTGGTGGGAAGGGTAATGCAGAGATGGGAGGAAGGGTAATATGTTGAAGTGACTGGGGGTAAAGGTAATGCGGTGATGGGGTTGGTGGGAAGGGTAATGGGGTAATGAGGGGGGTTGGGGGGTGGGAAGAGTAATGCAGAGATAAGGGTGGCAGGAAGGGTAATGGGGTGATGGGTTGGTGGGAAGGATAAGGTGGTGAAGGGTTGGTGAGAAGGGTAATGCAGAGTTAGGAGTGGCAGGAAGGGTAATGTGGTAAAGGAACTAGTTGTAAAGCTAAGGCAGTAATGGGTTGGTGGGAAGGTTAATGAGGTGATGGAGTGGTTGGTAAGAGTAATAAGGTGATGGGTGGGTGGGAAGGGTACTGTGGTGACGGGGTTGGTAAGAAGGCTAATGAAGTGAAGGCACTGGTCTGAAGGATAATGAGGTGATGGGGTTGGTGGGAAGGGTGATGGGTTGGTGAGAAGAGTAATATAGTGGTGGGATAAGTGGAAGGGTGATGCGGTAGGGTTGGTGGGAAGGGTGAGACGATGATGGGGTTGGTGGGAAGGGTAAGGCGGTGATGGAGTTGGTGGGAAGGGTAATGAAGTGATGAGGTTGCTGGGAAGGGTTATGAGGTGATGGGGTTAATGGGAATGGTACTGTGGTGATGGGGTTGGTGGGAAGGCTAATGAAGTGAAGGCATTGGTGGGAAGGATAATGAGGTGATGGAGCTGGTGGGAAGAGTAATGAAGTGATGGAAGGGTAAGGTGGTGGTGGGATAAATGGAAGGGTGATGCGGTGATGGGGTTGCTGGGAATGGTACTGTGGTGATGGGGTTGGTGGGAAAGATAATGAGGTGATGGAGTTGGTGGGAAGAGTAATGAAGTGATGAGGTTGGTGGAAGGGTAAGGCGGTGGTGGGATAAATGGAAGGGTGATGCGGTGATGGGATTGGTGGGAATAGTATTGTGGTGATGGGATTGGTGGGAACTGGGAAGGATAACGACATGATGGAATTGGTGGGAAGGGTAATGAAGTGATGAGGTTGGTGGAAGGGTAAGGCGGTAATGGGGTTGGTGGGAAGGTTAATGAGGTGATGGAGTGGTTGGTAAGAGTAATAAGGTGATGGGTGGGTGGGAAGGGTACTGTGGTGATGGGGTTGGTGAGAAGGCTAATGAAGTGAAGGCACTGGTCTAAAGGGTAATGAAGTGATGAGGTTGGTGGAAGGGTAAGGCGGTAATAGGGTTGGTGGGAAGGTTAATGAGGTGATGGAGTGGTTGGTAACAGTAATAAGGTGATGGGTGAGTGGGAAGGGTACTGTGGTGATGGGGTTGGTGAGAAGGCTAATGAAGTGAAGGCACTGGTCTGAAGGATATTGAGGGGATGGGGTTGGTGGGAAGGGTGATGGGTTGGTGAGAAGGGTAATATGATGGTGGGATAAGTGGAAGGGTGAGACAATAATGGGGTTGGTGGGAAGGGTAAGGCGGTGATGGAGTTGGTGGGAAGGGTAATGAAGTGATGAGGTTGGTGGGAAGGGTTATGAGGTGATGGGGTTAATGGGAATGGTACTGTGGTAATGGGGTTGGTGGGAAGGCTAATGAAGTGAAGGCATTGGTGGGAAGGATAATGAGGTGATGGAGCTGGTGGGAAGAGTAATGAAGTGATGGAAGGGTAAGGTGGTGGTGGGATAAATGGAAGGGTGATGCGGTGATGGGGTTGCTGGGAATGGTACTGTGGTGATGGGGTTGGTGGGAAGGATAATGAGGTGATGGAGTTGGTGGGAAGAGTAATGAAGTGATGAGGTTGGTGGAAGGGTAAGGCGGTGGTGGGATAAATGGAAGGGTGATGCGGTGATGGGATTGGTGGGAATAGTATTGTGGTGATGGGGTTGGTGGGAACTGGGAAGGATAACGAGATGATGGAATTGGTGGGAAGGGTAATGAAGTGATGAGGTTGGTGGAAGGGTAAGGCGGTAATGGGGTTGGTGGGAAGGTTAATGAGGTGATGGAGTGGTTGGTAAGAGTAATAAGGTGATGGGTGGGTGGGAAGGGTACTGTGGTGATGGGGTTGGTGAGAAGGCTAATGAAGTGAAGGCACTGGTCTAAAGGGTAATGAAGTGATGAGGTTGGTGGAAGGGTAAGGCGGTAATAGGGTTGGTGGGAAGGTTAATGAGGTGATGGAGTGGTTGGTAACAGTAATAAGGTGATGGGTGAGTGGGAAGGGTACTGTGGTGATGGGGTTGGTGAGAAGGCTAATGAAGTGAAGGCACTGGTCTGAAGGATATTGAGGGGATGGGGTTGGTGGGAAGGGTGATGGGTTGGTGAGAAGGGTAATATGATGGTAGGATAAGTGGAAGGGTGAGACAATAATGGGGTTGGTGGGAAGGGTAAGGCGGTGATGGAGTTGGTGGGAAGGGTAATAAAGTGATGAGGTTGGTGGGAAGGGTTATGAGGTGATGGGGTTAATGGGAATGGTACTGTGGTAATGGGGTTGGTGGGAAGGCTAATGAAGTGAAGGCATTGGTGGGAAGGATAACGAGGTGATGGAGCTGGTGGGAAGAGTAATGAAGTGATGGAAGGGTAAGGCGGTGGTGGGATAAATGGAAGGGTGATGCGGTGATGGGGTTGCTGGGAATGGTACTGTGGTAATGGGGTTGGTGGGAAGGATAATGAGGTGATGGAGTTGGTGGGAAGAGCAATGAAGTGATGAGGTTGGTGGAAGGGTAAGGCGGTGGTGGGACAAATGGAAGGGTGATGCGGTGATGGGATTGGTGGAAATGGTATTGTGGTGATGGGGTTGGTGGGAAGGATAACGAGATGATGGAGTTGGTGGGAAGGGTAATGAGGTTGGTGGAAGGGTAAGGCGGTGGTGGGATAAATGGAAGGGTGATGCGGTAAAGTGGTTGGTGGGAAGGGTGAGACGATGATGAGATTGGTGGGAAGGGTAAGGCGGTGATTCAACATCACAGATAACATCACTGACAGTATGAGATCAGCGTAGCTCTCTGCGCTATTGTCCTATGAGCCCAGGCTGGAGATGACACGCTTCCGAGGGGTGTGTCTATGACAACCTGGGCTCCCAGGAAGTGAGTTGAATGATGGCGGCTTTCATTCAATCAATACATTTGCACTGTTTATTTGGCAAGGGCAGAGGTATGAATGTGGTTAGTATATGCGGTATAATGAATCTACAATCGCTTGTATGACTGACCTGATGAGGGTGAGGGTGATCTCCACACGGGGTGACTGACCCTCAAATTTCACCAGCAGCATGAAGAACCGGGGCAAGATAAAGAGAACCAGCGAGATGACAATCGGGGCGAGATACTGGATCACCAGTCCAGCAACTGGATTACCTGACTTCTGAAGGACAAAGAAAAGATAGTCACATAGACAGGATGAAAAAAAGACCAACAAAAATAATTCAATAAAATAAAACCCCTGAACCCAGAGTTGATTCAGAGGAAGGTGAAAAAAACCTATAAAATACAGTCCAAATTCCTCTAACAAGGGAAAAATCGTTCCTAATCCCCAAAAGCAACTGGATCTTCCTTCTCTGGATCAACAGTCCAAGGTTGCCACTTCTTAAAGCCTGGTACACACTAATCATTTTTCTTTTCTGTTCAACCCAGCGGGACGGCCTCCAGCCAATGGCCGCTGATCGGCTGCTGATTTTCCTGATCTGCTTCTGTCGGACCGGCTGCTATACAAACGGGCCGAATGTCGGACGGTTTTTCATTGAACCGGCTATTGTCTCCCGACATTCAGCCCCTGTGTACTAGGCATAAGGGTGAATACATTTAGTCCAGTTAATCTTTCATCGTAGCTGAGCTCCTCCATGCCCCTTATTAACCCCTTCAGCCCCAGAAGGTTTTACCCCCTTCATGACCAGGCCATTTTTTTTTGCGATACGGCAGTGCGTTACTTTAACTGACAATTGCGCGGTCGTGCGACATTGTACACAACTAAAATTGATATCCTATTTTCCAAATAGAGCTTTCTTTTGGTGGTATTTGATCACCTCTGCATTTTTTATTTTTTTGCGCTATAAAAAAAAAGCAACAATTTAAAAAAAACAAAAAAAAAAAAACATATTTTTTACTTTCTGTTATAAAACACATCCAATAAAAAAAATGTCTTCAAAAATTTAGGCCAATATGTATTCTGCTACACATTTTTGGTAAAACAAATCCCAATAAGCGTGTATTGATTAGTTTGCGCAAACGTTATAGGGTCTAAAACTATGGGATATTTTTATGGCATTTTTATTTATTTATTTATTTTACTAGGAATGGCGGTGATCAGCGATTTTTATCGGGACTGCGACATTGCAGCGGACAAACCGGACACCTGACACTGGGAACCAGTGACACTAAGACCCCTTTCACGCTGGAGGCGTTTTTCAGACACGTTAGCGCTAAAAATAGCGCCTGAAAAATGCCTCATCTGCAATCCCAGTGTGAAAGCTCGAGTGCGGGCGCTGGGCTGGCAGGACGTCAAAAAAAGTCCTGCCAGCAGCATCTTTGAATACACCGCTCCTAAAGCGTCCCTGCCCATTGAAATCAATGAGCAGCGCCGCCAAAGCGCCTGCAAAGCTCCTCGGCAGCTGCGCTTTGCGGGCGCTTTTAACCTTTTTTTGGCCGCTAGCGGGGGGGGTTGCTCTCAACTATTCTGCAGTACTTACCTGCTGATAATCCTGAGAGACACCAGTGGCAACATATATACAATAGAATCCGCCCGCCATCATTGCCAGGATGACACAGTTCAGCAGGACACGAAGGACGAGGACACGCACCCTTTCATTAACAGACATTTGTGAGTTCTTCCAATACCAACACTCCTCTGCCAGGTGAGACTGAAAAGATAGGAAAGCATTACACCAAAGACTTTCCAATAATCCGCCTTGTTCAAAAGACACAAAAATCTAAAAAATAATTATAAATACTGAATATAAAGCATGTACTTGTGTGAGGTATGTGTAGGGATCTGTTGCCCTCTGCTGCCTGTATTTGTAATTAACTGGCTGCTTAATATCGCAGAGTTAATTATGTATGTCACGTCCTGTCTCTGGGTTGCTGGGTAGGAAACCCCAGAGGAAGGAATTAGGGAGAGAAGGTCTGGCACCACATGTCCTTCCATGGAAGAGCTGCTGTTGAATCCAGACCAGAAGCAGGGATTATTTGGCAAGTGTTCCTGCGTTTAATAGTTTACAATTGCTGCCCATATCTTCTGGGTGTATATAGTGTGTATATATTTAAAGACTAGTGACAGAAGTCTGCCCCCTTGTTGTTCCCTCACATGCACTATGCCAGATAGTGAGGTCTGTGAAACAGTGTTTGTGTGTAGTGGATATCTTGCTGTATGTTAGTAGGTGAACCTGCTAATTGCAATGTATTTTTTATGCAGCTCCTGTTATTCTAGTTAACCCTGGCCCTTCAGGTCTGGGACTCTATAGCTAGTTTTAGCTTAGGGCTCAGTAACCACGTAGAAGAAAAATGCCGCTCCAAAAGCTCCAGACCCGTTGAGGGCACCCGCCTGTAACGACACCCCGAGTATGAAAGGGGTTAAAGTCGTTTAGGACATTTCAAACCCAAACACAAAGGCAGCTACCGAACACTCCAATCAGCCAAACAAGGAACCCATACAAATAATCCACCCCAAAAACGAGACACGGCTCTGTCTTCAGGTTTCAAGCAGGAATGAATCTTTATTCAAAAAACACATGTTATACAGATCCCACTTCAAAACATTTCCCCCCCACCCTTGGAAAACAGGGCGGGTTAAACTGTCCAATAACAATGGACACACAGGTCAGGTGTGCTTAACTTCTCATCAGTAAACAGTCTTAACAGGGGGGCAGCTGGAGGAATCCCCCCTCCCTCTTTCCTCACAGCAATACACATCCTGTGATCCAAGGCAGACAAACACAATAGAACATTGGAATACAGCCCCACCCAAAACTACCACAGCAAACAGTACACAACACAATGAGACAGCACACTTTATATATACACACATATACAGCATTGAGTCTCTGACTAGCACAGATCATAGTGGGGTTCTCATTCACCCTGTGCCCCTATTAGTGACTCCCATCACAATGGCATATCCAGAGTCCCCAGAGTCTGTGTGTCTTGGGGGACATGGACCTGAATCTAAAGTAATGCCACCTCCAGGGTCCCCAGGCATACAGCTCACAAAGAGCACCGTCCCCCCAAATGCCAGGGCCCATAATCGGTTTGCAGGAGGCTGGCATTCAGTCCCCTCCAAAAGCCTCTTTTCCGGCTAGGTCTGTCACACCGCCCTATTGCAAACTTGCAGGTGCTGGCTCTGCTCAAGTTTAGAGGGAAGGAAAAAATTCATGGCCTAGACCAGTAGGTCTCCAAACTGCAGCCCAGGAGCCATTATTCCTTCCACTGACACCAACAATGCGGCACTATTCCTTCCACTAATACCAATGATGGGGCACTATTCTTTCCACTGACACCAACAATGGGGCGCTATTCCTTCCACTGACAACAACAATGGAACAGTATTCCTTCCACTGATACTAATCACGGGGGGGCACTACTCCTTCTACTGACAAAAAACAATGGGGGCACTATTCCTTCCACTGACACCAATGATGGAGGACTAACACCTACAATGGGGTGCCATTCATCCAACTGATACCAACAACAGTGCACTACTCCTCCCACTGACACCAATTATTTATCCACCTAATACCAAAGATGGGGCACGGTTTACTCCCACTGGGCACAGTCCAGCCCCCCCTAAAATCTGAAGGACAGTAAACTGGCATTTTGTGTAGAAAGTTTGGAGACCCCTGGCGCCTAGAGCCATGTTAGGCAACCGACGGCCCACATTTAGTTAGAGGTCCGGTTGCATGACAGATTAGATGCTTCTAGGGACTAAGAAACAGAATGGATAAGCTGACTCTGAATTCTAGTGTTACACCACGGTTTCTGCTGGTGAGAAGCTCCGTTCCAGGCAGGTTGAACAATGATTGGAGCATCTCCCCCACCATCACTGATTCTGTCTTCAGATGGATGCTTCAACACGATCATCTTCGGGGGGGCCCCTGCAACTGGACTTTGCTGCAGCGTTCAGTGGACGGATCTTTATTAATAATATTATATACCCGGGTATATGGGCACAATTCCACCAGAACTCCGATCGGGCCCTTTGCTGATAATATCCGATTTTTACATATCCTGTGGGGAGGGCCATTATCACCCCCCCCCCCCTTTCCCCAGAAGAAGTCTACAAGGGTGCACAATAAACAATATGAATATCAATGAATGTAATTGCAAATAACACAGAAACCAACGAGAATCTTAATATCAAGATAACTATCGCTGATTTGTGTCTATAAACACCGACACGTTAAATCCTCCCTGTGTTTACCAAAAGAATTCCACCCAAAGCTCACCTTTAAGTCATTGCTGAGGCTTCGTTGTTTAAGCGATGACGTCCCAGCTCCTCGTACACAGAAATCCCAACCTGCAAACACTCGGATGCTAATGGGGGTCCGGTAGTCTCGAGTCCGAATTCGTCTTTGTGTTAACCCTTTCACTGTGCTGAGAGGACAAAAGGACAGAAAACTAAATGTAACGATTAACAGGCTTTAATGTGCAAAATTCCGTATTTCACTAACATTGCTCTATATAGACGCTGAAAGATGAATTCTTATTGGTTGCTTTTAGCATGAAGAGCCCTATAAGGCTGGCTTTACATTGGACAGATATCCCTTTAAAGTGGAGTTCCACCCAAAAGTGGAACTTCCTTCCTCTTATCTGACTCCCCCCTCCCTCCTCCCCCTCCGGTGCTACATTTGGCACCTTTTGGTGGGAGGGGGGAGCGGGTACCTGTTTTTGACAGTTGCCCTGGCCCGTGGCATGCACAGTACGGACCCTGCTGTGAAAGCTTTCACTGCCTGGTTCCCTCACCGTCAATGGCGGCGGCAGCTATGGAAACATCAGTTGGGGTGCCAACATCGCTGGGTTCCAGGACAGGTAAGTGTCCTATTATTAAACGTCAGCAGCTACAATATGTGTAGCTGCCGACTTAATTTTTGGAGGAGGGGGGGGGGGGGCAGAAAACCACTTTAAGAGGGAGACATCTGCTTATTCCTGCCCAACTTTACTGACCGCCAGAACCTTTGACGTTCCTTGGCCAGTGCTTGAAAAAACCGGACAGTTAGCTATATAAGATGAGGATCTCCTCTGCTCCCTAAAATATCATGGGGGCACACAAAGAAGAGGAGGAGCCAAGAGCTTTAACCCTGAATGACGGCCCTAGAATTATTGCTCTCCATTTGTGATGATACCTAACATGTGTGGTGCAAATTCGCTCATCCGAAGTGCCTGTCATCATCCTAGGTGACTTTAACATTCCAATCAATGTTAATAATGCTACCACTTCTAAACTACTCAACCTAACCTCCTCTTTTAACCCAACACAATGGGCACAAACCACCACTCACTCCAACGGCAACACTCTCGACCTTGTATTCTCCCATCGCTGCACTCCCTGCAATCTCTCTAACGCACCCTTTCCTCTCTCTGATCACAACCTTATCTGTATCACACTCTCATGGTCTCCTACATCCCATGCTGCCAACTCACAAACCACTAACCGCAGGAACCTTCGCAACCTCAAACCTTCCCTTCTTCACGCTACTGATGGCCTTTATGACAAAATCGCACCCCTGTCCTGCCCAGACCTAACCACTTCCATCTACAACACCACGTTGTCATCCTCCCTAGACGTACTTGCTCCTCTTTCTACACGCAGACAGTGGCGTTGCTATGGGGGTGCGGCCCGCACCCGGGTGACACCCGCCAGAGGGTGACACCCGGCTCAGACTGGCACCGGCGCCGCATTGAGAGGGGCGCCGCCGCCTCGGCTCCCTCCTTCCCTTCCGGGATCTCCTCTCCTCTGCTCCATGCGATGTGCGGGGAGAGTGGGGGAGGAGGGAGTGAGGCAGAAATAGACTGGCTGCCCGGGATCCGACCGTCCCAACACACAACTCCACACGGCGCGGCCGCGGCTAAACTCACTGCAGCTTCCTCCTTGGCTGAGTTGACTTGGCTCTGACGTGTACACAGGCAGGGAGGAAGACCCGAGGATGTGGAGGGACACCATCCATGCTACAGCACCTGCCCTGAGGTATGCAACAGGAGTGTTGCAGAGGAGGGGGACATAGTGGTTGGGGGCATTGGCAGGTAACAATTATGCTGCCAGGAGTGCTTTTAGAGGGGTTAGAGAATAGGTGCTAGGGGGTGCTCTTTGTTTTGGGTTGGAGAGGACTTGTACTAGAAGTAGGAGAGGGCAGATTTGAAGTTTGACCCCCCCCAGCGCAATTCCTCTACCCTCCCAAAGCACCCCCTAGCACATATCCTTTCACCCCCCCCCCCAAATCAAAGATCCTATCTCGGATCCATCCACCCCCCAAATCCCATTCTGGCTCCATCCACCCCTTAATCCCATCCAGCTCCACCCACCCACCCACTGATCCCATACGTACTCATCCATCCCCCTGATCCCATACCCGCTCATCCATCCCCCTGATCCCATACCCGCTCATCCATCCCCCTGATCCCATACCCGCTCATCCATCCCCCTGATCCCATACCCGCGCATCCATCCCCCTTGATCCTGATCCCATCCCCACTCCATCCATCCCCCAATCCCATACCCGCTCATCCATCCCCCCGATCCCATCCCGGCTCCATCCATCCCCCGATCCCATTCCGGCTCCATCCATCCCCCCTGATCCCAACCCAGCTTCATCCACCCCCCCCTGATCCCATTCTGTCTCCATCCATCCCCCCAATCCCATTCCGGCTTCATCCATCCCCCTGATCCCATACCTGCTCCATCCATCCCCCCTGATCCCATCCCCAATGCCATCCCGGCTCCATCTATTCCCCCAATCCCATCCCCGCTCTATCCATTCCCCTGATCACATCCTGGCTCTATTCATTCCCCCCATCCCTTCCCAGCTCCACCCAGCCCCTGATCCCATACCCGCTCCAGCCACCCCCCCTGATCCTGATCCCATCCCGGCTCCATCCATCTCCTCAATCCCATCCTGGCTCCATACATCCCCCCCTGATCCCATACCCACTCCATCCATCCCCCCTCATCCTATCCCCACGTCATCCACCCCCCTGATTCCATCCGCGTGCCATCCATCCCCCCGATCCAATTCCGGCTCCATCCATCCCCCCAATCACATCCCAGCTCCATCTATTATGGTAGGTTAAGGGGGGGGGAGAACCACACCGACCCACTAGCCTGCTTAGTGCCGGGGGGTGGGGGGGTGACACCATGTATTACCGCACCAGGTGACACCAACCCTAGTGACGCCACTGCACGCAGAACCGGGCCCCTTGAGCGAGCATGGCGTAAATCTAAATCCCTGCAAGATTTTACCCTCTACAAATCTGCCCTTCTCAAATACAACTCCTGCCTCCACACTGCTAAAGAAACCTATTACAACACTCTCATCAAAACCCTCTCATCCAAACCTCGTCAACTCTTTTCTACCCTTAATTCCTTACTTCACGCCCCACTGCCCCCACCCACCAACTTGCTTACCGCTCAACATATTGCCAACCACTTCGATAGCAAAATCAACACAATTCGCAAGGAGATATCCAGCATTTAAATTCCTCCCCTACCCAACATATCAGGTCCAACACCACACTCGATACTCTCCTCCTTTTGCCCAGTTACCACAGATGAAGTTGATAAACTCCTCTCCATGGCCCACCTCACTACCTGTCCCCTGGACCCTGTCCCCTCTCAATTACTGCGACCACCTTCCCACTCTATCCTCAACTCCCTAACCCACATCTTCAACCTCTCCCTCTCCTCCGGCACCTTTCCTTTCCCGCTCAAACATGCACTGGTTACCCCCATACTCAAAAAACCCTCACTAGACCCCACCTGTTTGAATAACTTAAGACCTATCTCCCTGCTCCCCTTTGCCTCCAAGCTCATTGAACGCCTTGTTCATGACCAAATGAGTCGCTACCTCAGGGACAACAACCTTCTAGACCCCCTACAGTCTGGCTTCCGCCTACAACATTCTACTGAAACTGCCCTACTAAAAATCACCAATGACCTAATAACTGCCAAAACCAATGGCCACTACTCCATACTCATACTTTTAGACCTCTCTGCTGCCTTTGACACAGTTGACCACCTGCTCCTCCTCAGCAAATTACACTCCCTTGGCCTCCGTGATTCTGCATTATCCTGGTTCTCCTCCTACCTATCTCAGTGCACTTTCAGTGTCACTTACAACTCCATCTCCTCCGCTCCCCTTCCTCTTTCTGTTGGGGTACCCCAAGGCTCCGTCCTTGGGCCTATCCTTTTCTCACTCTATACCTCTTCCCTGGGCCAGTTGATAACCTCCCATGGCTTCCAATACCACCTCTATGCTGACGACACACAGACCTATCTCTCCACTCCTCAACTCACCCCTTCTATCTCCTCACGGATCTCAAACTTGCTAAATGACATATCGGTATGGATGTCACACCACTTCCTCAAACTTAATCTTTCGAAATCTGAGCTTGTTATATTTCCTCCTTCACGGTCCCCCTCCTGTGACTTCACCATTAATATCAACAACACAACCATTGGTCCCTCCACACATGCCAGGGTGCTGGGTGTAATCCTTGACTCTGACCTCTCCTTCAGCCCCCATATCCAATCACTGGCTAAATCCTGCCGCCTTAACCTCCGCAACGTCTCCAGAATTCGACCCTTCCTGACTAATGACACCACAAAGCAACTTATTCACTCCTTGATTATTTCCCGCCTTGACTACTGCAAGTCTCTCCTTAATGGCCTACCCTTAAGCAGGCTATCCCCCCTTCAGTCTATTATGAATGCTGCTGCTAGACTAATACACCTCACTAATCGTTCCGTGACTGCTGCCCCTCTCTGCCAATCCCTTCACTGGTTTCCCCTACCCCACCGTGTAAAATTCAAAATGCTAACCATAACATACAAGGCCATTCACAACATCGCCCCCCATCTACATCACCAACCTCATCTGCAGATATCGCCCAAATCGCCCCCTCCGCTCCTCCCAGGACCTCCTGCTCTCTAGCTCCCTTGTTACCTCCTCCCATGCTCGCCTTCAGGACTTCTCCAGAGCCTCTCCCATCCTCTGGAATTCCCTGCCCCAGTATGTCCGATCAGCCCCTACCCTGTCCACCTTTAGGAGATTACTAAAAACTCATTTATTCAGGGAAGTCTATCCCACACCACCTAATAACTGTCCCCGAGCCACCCCCCCATCAAATCATTCTTTGCAGCTATTACCTTTTGTACCTTCACCCCCTCCCTTTAGAATGTAAGCTCTACGAGCCGGGCCCTCCTGTCCCTTTTGTATTGAACTGTACTGTAATTGTGTTGTCCCCCTTAAACATTGTAAAGCTCTGCGTAAACTGTTGGTGCTATATAAATCTCGTATAATAATAACAATAATAAGAAAAAATTATGTTTATATACACATGCATGCCCTACACTGAGTTTTTTATATGGGTTGTGTGCCAGGGATACAGGGTGCTTTAAAAAAAAATGTAATTATTTTTTATTTTATTTTATACAATTCTTTTTTTATTTTTTATTTTTTTACACTTTTTTTTACCCCCCCAATGTCTATCCTGCTGTCAGGATGCGCATGCCAGCAAACAAGATAACTCATCTGAGCATTCTGGGCATAAGCTAAGACATATTCCCTTTCATGCTCGTAAGAACTGGGCACTGGCTAATAAATATGCGCATGCGTGAACACGCGTGCGCACACACGAGCCGGCGCGTGCATCTGTGACAGATGCTGGCGCCAAACTCATTTAAACTCAGCCAGTGCTCAGGATCAGTGCTGCTTTGTCTTCAGCCTCCTGTGTATCTTTGATCCTGTGAACCTGCATCCTGCTTCCATTTGCTGACCTGGCATGTCTTGACCATTCTTTGAACTCCACCTGCATCGATCTCGGCTAGTCCCCTGACCCCGCTTCTGTCTGCTCCTTGGCTTCTGTTCCACTGAACGGTTCCAGACCCGACTTGCCTCCTGACCACGTTCCTGTTTGTGCCCTGTACCCAATCCATCCCGTCTGTGTATGACCCGGCCTGCCTGACCTTGCTACCCTGCCTGCTGTCAGCAGCACCAGCTGCCTGCCTACTTGCTGAAGCCATCTGACGGCTTCTTCAGCCCAGCGAGGACACCTGCCCTGCTGCTAGCAAGACTTCCAGGCACTCGTGCCACTCTGCACTCCTGCGCCTCCTATCTACACTATCAGAGGCCCTGAGTCAGAGGTGTCAGAGAGGCCTTCCCCATCATATGAAGCTCTGCTACCAGGTACAAGATACTTGCCCTCCAATTTAACTTTATTGCTATCATAAGCCCTTTTGGGCAGTGACAGGTACGCTTTATGGAGATTATCAGGGGTCTATTAGACCCCTGATCCCTTCTCTGCCCTTCAAAGCATCTGATCAAGCACAGATGTGTTTGATTGGCTGTTTCCCTGGCTGTATCTGCTAGGGAAAGATCTGAAACTGATAGTGACAATTTCAAAATCCTCAACCCTTTTGGCTTCATTAGTCACAGAGGAGATGGGGGAAAGCATGTTCCTCCATCTCCTCTGTGTGCAGGTGACACAACCGGTGGAACAGGAGAGCCTAGAAATGGCAGCGCTGTAAAAGTGATCGGGTTGCTGTAAAGCTCTCGTATCACTATTACAGTAAAGCTGATTGCTGGCTGAAAAATATAATACCAGGATATGGTAATAATCGCCTGTTTAGTCTGTGTATATATATATATATATATATATATATATATATATATATATATATATATATATATATATATATATATATATATATATATATATATATACCCTATCAGCAGCAAACGGTTAAATTCTCCAATCACATGTGAGGAAGCGCAGCCACCCCCACTTGGTTTGAAGAAGTAAGTGACTGAAGACAGAGAAGGTGGTAAACATCTGCCTACGAAGGGCTTGTTGGCAAGTTTGCTTATAAATAGGATCCTACCTCTGCAGGAGGCCGAGTCCACACATAGACAAGAAGAGGAGAGGGGTGAGCAGGTAAGCCACCTGGGTATTGAATGAAGAACCTGATCCCGTCATCTCACTGTAATGTCCATAGAAAAGGTAAGTGTCTTCCATGAAGCCCTGAAGGATAAGAGATCAGACAATGATTTACTTTATAGACATAGCTGTGCACAGCCTATTGCATTAGGGTGTGCACCCCACAACTCAAACACTTGTGTGTGTGTGTGTGTGGGGGGGGGGGGTAAGAGAGAGAGGAGGGTGGGGGTGGGGGTAAGAGATAGGGGAGGGGCTTAAGAGAGAGGAGAGGGTGAGGGGTAAGAGAGAGGAGAGGGTGAGGGGTAAGAGAGAGAGGAGGGTGAGGGGGGTAAGAGAGAGAGAGAGGGGGTAAGAGAGAGAGGGGGTAAGAGAGAGGGAGAGAGGGTGAGAGAGAGAGAGAGAGAGAGAGAGAGAGAGGGGGGGGGGTGAGAGAGAGAGAGAGAGAGAGAGGACCTCAAAAATGCTCTTCTGGAAGAATGGTCAAACATTCCCATAGACACTCCTAAACCTTGTGGACAGCCCTCCCAGAAGAGTTGAAGCTGTTATAGCTGCAAAGGGTGGAGCCAACTCCATATTGAACCCTACGGACTAAGACTGGGATGCCATTAAAGTTCATGTGCGTGTAAAGGCAGGTGTCCCAATACTTTTGGCAATATAGTGTACTTTTGCTAATAGGTGTCCCTCATTACTATCTCAAAAAGTTGAGAGGTGTGTTCATCCAATCTCCACATTAGCGGCCTATAAAATCCACACCATCCACACCTCTGTTAAAGTACACCTGCCTTTAGAGAAGTACAGGACATCCAAAACTGATTTTTTTTATAGGTTTGGATAAAGTTTTAGGAATTCTTACAAGTCTTGATCAAAAGTCGCTAATAAACCTCCAAAATGAGAAGATATCTCCTCTCCATATAGCACAGATGGCTCCTAATCCTTTCCTAAAATCATAAATTCACTGTAACATCTTTATATACAGTATATTGGGGGGTGGGGTTATTGTAATATGTATATGGGAGTGCGGTGTGTAATTAATTTTTGTATTTTTTAGTGAAGGCAAGTCATCCACATTCATGGAACGGCACCATCTATTGCCTTAGTACGGGGATTTATTGATTGATGTCACCCACTTCTCCGGTGAAGACGTCCAGTACAGCGTGAAAGGATCTAATGGGAAGGGAAGTCACGTTTCCACGAGGTGCTGCTGGGAAGAGAATGAAAAAATATAAAGACAGTATCAAATTTATATCATAAAAGGCCTCAAAAATATCTTTAAGAGGATCCCTTTGTGTCGGCCACATCAGCATGACATTTAGACTATTCAAGGAGGATTCTGATTGGCTGTTAAGGACAGGTAATCTTAGCTACAACCAGGGGCATGGATTAGGGGGTACCACCAGTATTCCTGTACGGGGCCCAGGCCAGTAGGGGGGCCCAGGCCAGCAGGGGGGCCCAGGCAACTGGGTAATTTGGATGTTGCTACTGCCCAGGCCCCCCCCCCCTGTTTTTATTAGCCCCACCCACCCCCATAATGCTGCCATCCTCCCCTTTCCACTGGCAGCTGCAAGGAAACAATAGGATCCTTCAGGATGGAGAGTGGTGGAAAAATCCAGTAAATATGCCGCATTTATCAGCGCCTTCCTTTACTGAATGAACGCATTGAGTGATTGGTACTGATCACTCATATTGTTCATTCATAACTGAAGCATAGTAAACTGTGTTTTTTTGGGGGGTTGGCTGTATAGGGCCCCCCGTGGTTTCTAACAGCAGCCCTGGCTACAACAATCCTCTACACAAAAGAAAGATCTCCTACCATGAAGACGGTGAGTGGAGCCATTGAGAAGCGCGGTGGGAATGATGACCAGGCCGGTGGTAAGGAGAAATGACATGAAATTCAGCAGCATCAAGAAACGCAGGAAGGAGAAATAGGAGCTGATACTGGAACCGAACTTCCCTGGTGCATGATGGGAAAATATGATATTTTTGGTTGGGTTAATTCGATCTAAATTGTAACTGAATGACAATACGTTTATTAACACTTTGTGTTACATTAACAACATTCATGTTTTTTCTTAAAACATTTCTTTTTTTTTTTTTACCTCCTTTGCTACATTCCAGTGCTGCTAATCTCTTATGGCCTTATTTAGCCACTTCCTGTCTGCAGGAGCCCCACCATCATATCTTTGCTCTGATTGGGTTTTTTGGTGCCCAGTGAGCTTTGACACGGATGCTTATAGGCCTGCCAGCGCTTGGCATGCTCCAGAACTCAGTGGAGCAATGGTGCGATCGGCTCTTGCTCCTGTAAAGGTAGACCCTAAAAATAGTCTTTATTGGCCTGGCCATGTCTGCACCGGTCACATAGCCCCCTACTTCTTTCCCCCCCCCCCAGGCACCTCTCCCCCATCAACCACTCCTTTACCAGTTGCGTCCCTACCAGTCACACCCCTCAGGGACCTCTTATTCCATCAACTGCTCCCTTATTGGCCATGTTCTCACCAGTCACACAGCCTTCCCTCCTTCCTTTCCCTCCCCTGCCACCTCTCCCCATCACCCACTCCTCTACCAGTTGTGCCCCCACCAGTCACACCGGCTTCCCAGGGATCTCTTCTTCCATCAACTACTTCTTTTTTGGCCATGTCTCCACCAGTCACACACTTCCTTTCCACCGGGCTTCTTTTCCCCATCAAAAAATCCTCTACCAGTTGTGCCCCCGCCACTTGCACCGGCTCACCAGGGACCTCTTCTTTCAGCTACAGCTTCTTTATTGGCTCTGTCTCCACCAGTCACACAGCCCCCCCCCCCCCACTTCCTTTCCACCGGGCTTCTTTACCCCATCAACGAATCCTCTACCAGTTGTGCCCCCACCAGTTGCACTGGCTGCCCAGGGACCTCTTCTTTCACCAACTGCTCCTTTATTGGCCATGTCCCCACCAGTCACA
Organism: Lithobates clamitans; assembly: GCA_037952925.1. Taxonomy (NCBI): domain Eukaryota; kingdom Metazoa; phylum Chordata; class Amphibia; order Anura; family Ranidae; genus Lithobates; species Lithobates clamitans. The sequence goes on along the minus strand of JBBGZY010003421.1, from coordinate 13,128 downwards.
CATCTGCTCTCCTTCCTTTCTCCCCCATCAACCACTCCTCTACCAGTTTTGCTAGTCGCACCGGCGCTCCAAGAGACCTCTTCTTTCAGCAACAGCTTCTTTATTGGCTATGTCTCCACCAGTCACATAGCTCCCCACTACTTCCTTTCCGCCGGGCACCTCTCCCCCATCAAAGACTCCTCTACCACTTGTGACCCCACCAGTCACACCGGCTCCCCAGTGACCTCTTCTCCCATCAACTGCTCAAATACTCACTGTGTCCCCACCAGTCGCACAGCTACCCCCCTGGCACCTCTCCTGCCCTCCAAGCAACTCTCTCCCAAAAAACACTCCTCTACCAGCCATGTCCCCACCAGGCACACAACCCCATCCCCTTTTCTTCTCCTGAGCAACTCTCCCTCATCAACTGCTCCTCTACCACCCATGTCCCCACCAGTTATACCGCCTTCTCACTCTGGGCACCTGTCCCCCATCCTCTACAGGCTGTATCCCACCAGTCACAAAGTCCCACCCCCTTACCCCTGGACAACTCTCCCCCATCAACTGTTTCTCTGCCAGCCATGTCCCCACTTGTCATACCCTCCTTTGCCCCAGGCACATCCCCTCTATGAACCATTCCTCTACCAGTTGTGTTCCCACCAGTCACATTGGTTATTGGTTGAACTAGATGGACTTGTGTGTTTTTTCAAACTTGCTAAATATATAACTATATATGTCCCCCACCAGTCACCTCTGGAGTTAGTGCTTTGTGAAGCAAAAAATTCTTTCTGGATTGTGATTTTACTGGCTGCATACTTCTCCTGTGCCAGGCAATTATAATTTTCAGAAAGAGACTATCAATAGCCAAAAATGTATTTTCTCCCAGTTCAGCCTTCTTTTAATATTTACTGTGTTTGGCTTCTCACCTCTGATGGCGATAAGTGTCTTCTGCCACAGCTTCATCGTTGCCAGGATCTGAAGGCTTTTGGCCCAGGCAGGACGCAGACATGAGCAATTTTTTTGGGTAAAGGGAATCCAGAATCTAGTACTTCCAGTCTGCTGAGCCTCCCTGTGCACAGAAAAAACAGTCTGCAGTTGTATAAAACAATTCACAAATGTTGACGAGTCCACAGTTTTCCAAGACTGCAGTTATATAGGTCAAAAGGAGCCTCGAATATGGACTTCTTCCCACCGTTCCCAAACTGCCTGAACATCTCCACTAACCATTCCTAGTGCCTAAGGGCCCATGCACACTGGCTTAAAAAAATGCCAGTGCTCTTGGCAGAAAAAAAAAACGGCTAATGTTGAGTGTTTTTGTACTAGCGTTTAGGAGCGTTTAGCAGCGTTTAGGAGCGTTTAGCATTTTTTTTTCTGCCAGGAAACCGCTCTCAACAACGCAAAACAGAAGGGTCTTTTTTCTAACTCTAAACGCTGAGCTTAAAATATTGACCTAATGTGCATGGACACATAGGAAAACATTAGTTGCTTCTACAGCCAAAACGCTAAACTCCTCTAGGAGCAGCGTTTTTTTTAAGCCGGTGTGCATGGACCTTAAAACATTTTAATATTTGAGCTCCATGTAGCACATACTGCATACAAGATTTTGTGTTTGCATTAGTAACTCCTGCTCTCTGCTTCCTTCCCTGTTTCAGCAGCCAGGCTGGGCACTTCTACTGTCAGCTTGACCTGTTTTTATGAGCGGTGGTTAATCACTGGAAAGGTAAGGCCGCTGGCGGAAGTGGGCGTAATGAGTGAAGGTTCTCATGTATCCAGGTCATGGTATATCTAGTAGTAGTTGGTCAGGTCACATTCAGTTAGACTTGATCTGCAACATTTGAAGATATTTCATAGCTTCTCCAATCCACTTCTTCCCATCTAATAAGTGTCTGGAAGATACCCCAACATTTATCTAAACACTAGATGCTGATTGTCCAAGAACAGGATGGGAGATTTAACAGTTGTTGACCCCCCCCCACGTTCTAGTTACTGTACATCTTCCAATCCTTGGTGTCAGAGGGTCTGCATAGGTGCTAACTGCTCAATTTACATGGCCGAAGATGCAAATTGTTGTCAGATCGCCAGGGTAGGAATGTTAAAATGGTTTTATACGAAGGACAGATGGTGTCCACAACTTTCACACTTCCCATCCTGTTCTTGGACACTCAACATCTACACCAGGGTTTCTCAACCAGGGTTCCTCCAGAGGTTGCTGAGGGTTCACTAGTTCCTTGGAGAAGCTATGAAATGTTTTCCACATTACAGAACAAGTCCGGCTAAATAGAGGGAATAAGGTTTCTCCACAGGATTGTTGGGCTTGCTGCCTATGAGAAGGGTGAGGAGTCCTGGCAAGCAAAGCTGACACTTCTTTGTAACGAGAGTCTCCAGCTGAAGTAGTCAGGACATCTTAAGAAATTGTTTCTGCAATAACTGCACATCTTCCATTACCTGGTAACCCCATGTTCTGTATGTATTTAGTCACGGTTCACATGCTACATGAACATAAGTAAAGATATTTTGCACACATATGATAGTTGCACACACTTCCTGTTTTTCTTTTTTTTTTTACATCAGAAAAGAAGTAAAACAGGAACACAAAAGCATTATACATTTAAAGCTTTCAAGACAGTGCCACATATACCCCAAGCATCTACATTTAGTGTCATACACTATACTATTAATTGAAACAGCAATACAAACCTCAAAAACCAAAAAAGGAACATTAACATCCTTATCTTATTAGCTACACTCAGGGACATACTTCCTATCTTTGGCACCAGCCTTCAATCGCATGACAACAAACAGTAAACCAAGGGACCTAACCTAGCCTATAAGTAACCTATCCATCACTAATTCTACCGGGCTCAGGCCTGGAGCGTCCAGCCATGGACCCCATAGGTTATCAAATTTATAGGGTCGTCCCCTATGCTGATATACAGTATGGATAATCTAAGGGTTTCTCCTATACGGTGTAACCATTCTTTGTGGGAAGAGGAGTCGGTAGACTTCCATTTTGTAAGTATTACTCTTCTGGCTTAAAAGAGAGTTTTAGCAACCGCCTCACGTGTGGAAGCTTGTAATGGAAAGTCATCCAAAATGCCCTGAAGGCAGGGTTTAGGGTCTAGTGGTAGAGGGTCTGGAACACAAAATTTATGGTGTTCAATACTCCCATTAAAGATGCAGTTTCAGACACCTCTGGGTTAGGTGACTTAGATCTCCATGATCTCTTAAACACTTGCCACAGGTAGGGGAGCCTAAGATACAGATCTTATGTAGCCTGGCCAGGGTGAAGCACAAACTTCCTTTACCATTGAGTTTTTCGGTTTCATTTCCCCTCCTTACAGTACAGAAACTGTTCACACCCAAGTGACAGTCTCTTTACTGGAACTTTATTCTGACACCTTGGCCAAGATCCTCAGACAAACATGCATTGAGACAGTTGGATGATCTGTCATCATTTAAAGATGCCGATAGTGACAGAGGGAGAGTCGTTTTTACAGTAAAAGGGTTCCTGAACAGGTGTGAGACTAATTGGAGATAGCTGGGTGTTCCACACAAACACCGGGCAGCCCGTGGCCAATGAGGGTCAAAAGCAGTGGTTCTCAACCTGGGAGTCGGGACCCCCTCGGGGGTCGAATGACAAATTGCCAGGGGTCACGAATCCTGGCCTGTTCTGGAAGCCCGCACCGCTCTCCAGCCTTTTCTGCGGTCGCCCAGCAGGCGACAACCCACACTATGAAAATAATTTTACTGTTAGGGGTCCCCAGAACTTGGCTTAGAAAGGTTGAGAACCACTGGTCTAAAGGATGGAGGTTACTGGGGTCACTGCAGACAGGAAGTTGGGTGAACCAGGCAGTAGAGTTCTAAGTGTCTCTCTTGAAAAGCAGGAGCAGTAGCAGGACAACACTCCACAGTACATATGCAAAACTCCACCAAGCAGGCGATGTCAACATTCAATCCATCAATGTTAACCCCTTCCTGGTGGAGAACAGGAAATTCAAATGACACTCCGTGGTGCAAATAATGAGGTAGCTCTGCCTCCTTGTGTTCTATCTGATTGAAATCAAAGTCCTCAGAAAGAGCAAGGGCTGCAGCAATGACCTGGAAATACTTCTTGATAACAGAACAGCTAACTTGTAACCCTAACACGGAACCCCATGCCCCCAGGTTACGGCCAAGCTGGCCATGCAACGCCCAAAACAACAGAATCTAAGTATGGCACTCCAAGTCTCCTCATGTGGAGACAATATGAAGCAGAGGCAGCATGGATGAGCGGAAACTTAAGAAGATTGTATTCAAGCCTGTGTGACCCTACAGGAGGGCGCTATGACTAGACTGATGTCTCATGCCAATGACAGTGAGACTCTCTCTTGAGATACAGACAGATCTCAAACACACAGTGAGCCTCCATGGCCCAAGCTGGATGACCAAAATAGCCAGGAGGCTGAATATTTTCTTTCTGTATCTCTGTGATGTCATGAAACACCCCAGCGGGGATAACGTCTTTCTTAAGCAACTTCAGTGTGAATAAAAGTGAGGGGGAAGCCCTAAATCACACGTTGGCTGAGTCTGCCACAACTCTTCATTAAGAGCTCATTCTAAGTGCACCTATACTTGAGGACAATTGGAAAAAACTAGAAATGAAAGACCTTGTACATTTTGGGTCATGCAGGGTGGCTGTAAGGACTTAGATCACCATTATAAAGAATCTGTTTATTAGGTAAAGGCTACTACTGGGCTGCTATCCACTGGGAAGAGGACCAGATGCCTTTAAGACATGAAGAGGCATAGAGGACCAGATTTTTGTAGGGTATGAAGAGGCATAAAGGATCACATGCTTATACAGTATGACATGAAGAGGCATATAGGACCAAATACTTTTAGGATATGAAGGGGCATATAGAACCAGGCGCTTATAAGACATGATGAGGTATAAAGAACCAGATGATTATAGGACACAAAGGGATATATAGGGCCAGATGCTTATAAGACATGAAGAGTCATGGGACCAAATTCTTTTAGAACATGAAGAGGAATATAGGACCAGAAGCTTATAGAACATGAAGTGGCATAAAGGACCAGATGCCTGTAGGACAGCCTTTCTCAACCTTTTTACCCTGGAGGAACCCTTAAAATAATTTTCAGGTCTTGAGGAACCCCTGCAAAATGAATTAATCTGGGATCAGTGGGAATAATGCCCCTTACATTAGTGGTCCGTAGAAAGAAAGAAATCCTTACAGTTGTGGTCAGAACACCACACACAGCTAAATGTTGATTGGTGTCATACCACTTGTTTTGCCTTGTGGTGTTGGTCCTGGAACCATGGAGGCACCATAATCAGACACAGCTCAAGGTTCTTCTAATCATCTCTTGAGGAACCCTAGGGTTCCACTGAACCTTGGTTAGGAATCCCTGCTATAGGACATGAAGAGTTGTATGGGACCAGATGCTTATTGGACATGATGAATCATATGGGACCAGATTCTATAAGGACATGAAGAGGCGTATAGGACCAGATGCTTATAGGACATGAAGAGTCATATAGGACCCGATGCTTATAGGACATGAAGAGTCATATAGGACCAGATGCTTATAGGACATGAAGAGTCATATTGGACCAGATGCTTATAGGACATGAAGAGTCATATTGGACCAGATGCTTATAGGGCTTGAAGGGTCACACTGAACCAGATGCTTATAGGGCGTGAAGGGTCACACTGGACCAGATGCTTATAGGGCATGAAGAGTCATATGGGACCAGATTCTTTAAGAACATGAAGAGGCATATAGGACCAGATGCTTATAGGACATAAGGAGTCATATGGGACCAGATGCTTATAGGACATGAAGAGTCGTATAGGACCAGATGCTTATAGGACATGAAGAGTCATATAGGACCAGATGCTTATAGGACATGAAGAGTCATATTGGACCAGGTGCTTATAGGACACAGAGAGTCATATTGGACCAGATGCTTATAGGGCGTGAAGGGTCACACTGTACCAGATGCTTATAGGGCATGAAGAGTCATATGGGACCAGATTCTTTAAGAACATGAAGAGGCATATAGGACCAGATGCTTATAGGACATAAGGAGTCATATGGGACCAGATGCTTATAGGACATGAAGAGTCATATTGGACCAGATGCTTATAAGTCTTGAAGAGTCATATGGGACCAGATGTTTATAGGACTAGATTCTCTAAGGACATGAAGAGGCATATAGGACCATATAACTATTAGACAGCCCCCTTCTACTTCTCTAAAGACTTTAAAGTCAACCAGATAAGGTAACAATACAGTAAAAGGCCAGCATGGGGAAGAAATATCCTTTACTTTAGTCTTCAATATTCATAGCCTTAATGAAGAACATTTTGGCATAAAGAGATACCTAAGTAAGAGGAAATCTACCCAACACCGCCTAAAACACTTTGCTGTGCACTGTTGGCTCCCTAACAGGTTCCCTGCCAGGGTTAAAGCAGTAAAATGTTGGTGATGCCCATCAGACCTGTATCAGAAATAATGAACAGGGCCATATAAGCCACATACCTCATACTCTGCTTCTCTCTCAAAGGGATCGGGTTGTCTCGGAGGTCACTATACTTGGCCTTTGTCTTCCTTGTTCTTGCTCCAGTGTTCCATTCCTCTGGTGGCTTGTCATTCATTTCACAAACTTGAGTCTATATCCTGTGTGCAAAGTTACATTCATGTATTAATAGTACAGTCTACCAAAAAGTTCCTAAGCAGGATGGTAAAGCTGTCAACTTTGTAAGTAGTAGCTATTACCTTCCTATATGGCCAAAAGTTTGTGGACCTCTGACCGTCACTCTTATATGAGCTTGTTGGACATCCCATTCCAAAACCATGGCTATTAATTTGGAGTTGCCCACCAAATTTTTTTTTTTCTTCCCGTATTTGATGGATATTTAAAAGGCAGGTCAGTGGATTCCCATTCACTTTGGTGGTGCAGTGCGATGACATTTCTGAGGCTATGTTCTAACTGCTTGTGTTGCATTTCTTTGGACATAGCAGGTTCTATTGGGATGCATTGTAGACAAAGCAGGTCATGCCCAGCCTTTTGCTGTGTTTCGTGTTCAAACGCATGTACGTGTCAGACCAGCTCTGCATTCAAGCGCATAAGGCAACAACGCCTGTCTACACAGGCCCTGGCCCTTAGATAAGGTTGTGTCTTTCCCCTCCAGCATACAAACATTATTCCGTGAGCTGTATTCTTGACATAAACCACTTAAGGACTAACCTCGGTTTGAGATTTTGGTGTTTACAAGTTTAAAACAGTTTTTTTTTGCTAGAAAATTACTTAGAACCCCCAAACATTATATATTGTTTTTTTTCTTAACACTCTAGAGAATAAAATGGCGGTCAGTGCAATACTTTTTTTCACACCGTATGTGCGCAGCGGTCTTACAAGCGCACTTTTTTTGGAAAAAATTCCCTTTTTTTGAATAAAAAAATAAGACAACAGTAAAGTTAGCCCATTTTTTTTTTTTATATTGTGAAAGATAATGTTACGCCAAGTAAATTGATACCCAACATGTCACGCTTCAAAATTGCGCCCCAGCTCATGGAATGGCGTCAAACTTTTACCCTTAAAAATCTCCATAGGCGACGTTTAAAAAATTCTACAGGTTGCATGTTTTGAGTTACAGAGGGGGTCTAGGGCTAGAATTATTAGTCTTGCTCTAATGATTGCGGCGATACCTCACATGTGTGGTTTGACCACCATTTTCATATGCGGGCGCTACTCACGTATGCGTTCGCTTCTGCGCGCGAGCGCAGGAATGTAAACATCCCTTGTAATAGAAATGTAAACATCCCTTGTAATAGAAAAAAGCACGACAGGACCTCTTATATATGAGATCTGGGGGTCAAAAAGTCCTCAGATCTCATATTTGGACTAAAATGCAATAATAAAAAAAAAATTTTGTCTTTTGAAAAAATGACTTTGAACAAATGGCCCTTTAAGACGTATGGGCGGAAGTGAATGGCCCTTTAAGACGTATGGGCGGAAGTGACGTCGCTTCCGGCCTGCTATGGTATGGAGACGGGTGGGGGCCATCTTCCCCTCACTCATCTCCATACCCGGCCACGGATTGGTCCCGATCGCCTCCGCTGCTGCCGACGGCTCCAGTAAGCGGTGGAGGGCGCAGGAGAGCGCGGGAGGGGGGGCCCTCTCCCGCCGCAGATAATGGTGATCTCGCGGTGAATCTGCCGCAGAGACCACCATTATCGTAAACACGACTGGCTCCTGAAGAGATGGATACCTCGGTTGTGGCAGCAGCGGTACCCGTTTCCACTTCCGGGTAAGATCGCTGCAATCGTTGTGCGGCGATCTACAACATTTCTGGCCTCTCCTCCTTCCCCCCTGCTGCCCAGAAGACAGCGGGACCATTCAGAAAACGCAACGTGACGCGTTCCCCCTCCTTTCAGATTGCCACTGTGCGGTATCTGCTTACCCGTCCTCTAGCCACATTCTTTGCTGGGAAGATATGGGGTCGGGTAAAAAAACAATGCACAGTGGCGATCTGGCAGTCCTGGTTCCAGAATGCTGCGGTGGCAGGAGAGAGAGAGAGCACAACCTGCACCTCCTCCAGGCTCTGTCCAGATCAGGCCTGTTTTTCTCCAATGCTAAGCTGACAAGAGTAGTGAAGCTGCCGTCACTACTCCTTTCAGCTTGTAGGTAGGAACTCTCCACCCAGCACCCCACCACCTCACATGATACCAGCACACCAAGGGAAGCTGTCCCTCCTGCCCACCCCTTGTCCTGGCCCTGCCTGCACCAGTGATGACCTGCCCAAGGTCCAAACAGACATGGATGAGTGAGTTTGGGGTGGAGGAACTTGACTGGTCTACAGAGTCCTGACTCTAACCTGACAGAACATCTTACGGGATGAATTAGAGCGGAGACTACGAGCCAGACCTTCTTGTCCAACATCAGTGCCTGACCTCACAAAAGCTCTTCTGGAAGAATAGGTCAAACATTCCCATAGACACACTCCTAAACCTTGTGGACGGACTTCCCAGAAGAGTTGAAGCTGTTATAGCTGCAAAGGGTGGGCCAACTCAATATTGAACCCTACGGACTAAGACTGGGATGTCATTAAAGTTCATGTGCGTGTAAAGGCAGGCGTCCCAATACTTTTGGTAATATCCTGTGCCTTGAAGAAGTATTTATACCCCTTAAAATTTCCACATTTTGTCATTTTTACAACCAAAAACGTATTTTATTGGGATTTTATGTCCCGTTGACCTGCGGCGCGTCGATCTCCCTTTCTGAGCCTCACGGCTCCGGGGCTTAGAAATCCCTGGAGCCTAATCTCCTAAATGTACCCCTTCAGGAGGGGGACAAGGGGTGGGGTGAAGAGGGGGTCCTGTGAGGAGGGGATCCTGTGAGGAGGGGATCCTGTGAGGAGGGGGTCCTGTGTAAGTTCACCTTACAGATTTTTCTGTAAAGGTGAACTTACACTTTAAAGCCTTGGTTATTTATTTATTTTTTTAAAATAACTAACATGTTATACGTACCTGCTCTCTGTAATGATTTTGCACAGAGCAGATCCTCCTCTTTTTGGGTCTCTCGCCAGTGCACCTGGCTCCTCCCTCCTGTCAAGTGACCCCAGGGCAAGCAGCTTGCTCTGGGGGGGGGGCACCCAAGCAGGCGCGCTCATCACCCACGGCTCCGTGTGTCAATGCACACGCGGAGGCTCGTCCCCGCCCTCTCCATCACCTGATTGGCTTACTGGCTGTGATTGACAGCAGTAAGAGCCAGTGGCTCCCGCTGCTGCCAAAAGCCAATCATAAGTGCGAGTACCCGGAGAGGCAAGGCTCTCACGGACATTGCTGGATCGAGAGGGGGGCTCAGGTAAGTCTTAGGGCGGGCTGCTGCACATAGAAAGTTTTTTACCTTCATACATAGAATGAACCTTGTGTCTTTACAACCACTTTAATTGAACAAGCTGAAGTTAGAAGCTGATTGGCCACCATGCAGAGCTGCACCAGATTTTGCACTCTCCAGTTTTAGTAAATCAACCCCCTTATGTCGCGTACACACGACCGGACTTTCCAGCAGAAAAGGTCCGATGGAATCATTCCGTTGGACATTCCGATCGTGTGTGGGCTTCATCTGACTTTTTCTTTCTAAAATTCTGACAGACCTAGAAACAGAACACGTTTCAAGTCTTTCCAACGGAATCAATTCCTATCGGGAAAACCGTTCTTCTGTATGCTGTTCCGACGGACTAAAAACGACGCAAGGGCAGCTATTGGCTACTGGCTATTGAACTTCCTTTTTCTAGTCCCGTCGTACGTCATCGCGTTCTAAACGATCGGACTTTGGTGAGATCGTGTGTAGGCAAGTTAGTTTGAGTGGAACTCCGTCGGAAAGACCGTCGGAGTCTATTCTGATGGAAAGTCCAGTCGTGTGTACGCGGCATTAGGCTCTACCACATAGAGGTGCGTTTACAGGTCCCCCTGAAAAAAAAAAAAAAAGTCGAACATCTGTAAAAGCCAGCCCAGTGTGCATGAGGCCTTGTAAGGCATCAGTTCACTAAGCTCTATGTCAGGGTCACACAGCTCCCAACTGTCCCTGATTTCGAGGGACTGTCCCTGATTTGGAGCAATGTCCCTCTGTCCCTCATTCCTCCTCATTTGTCCCTCATTTTGGTCTGATCTATATAGAGGTATATAAAATGCACTTTGTATCTATCAAAAAGTGTTTCCCAGTGCTAAACCTTTCATCTGATTTCTAAATTGCTGCATTTGTAGATTCCAAAAGCCAATATAAAGGAATATTAGTGGTAAAAAAAAGCACTTGTGGGTTTAACCAATCTTGTTATTTTGTACAGTTCTCCTTTAAGGGGGCGTGGCAAGGGGTGTGTCCTATGCCTGTACTTTTGCTGAGAGGTGTCCCTCATTCCCATCTCAAAAAGTTGGGAGGTATGCTCTTACCCCCTCTTACCCTCCCCTCTCTCGCCTCTCTCTCTCTCTCTCTCTCTTCTCTCTCTCCACCCTCTCTCTCTTCTCTCTCTCTCTCTCTCTCTTCTCTCTCTCTCTCTCTTTCTCTCTCTTACCCCCTCTTACCCTCCCCTCTCTCACCCTCCCTCTCTTACCCCCCTCTCTCTCTCCCTTACCCCCTCTCTCTTTCTCCTCTCTCTCCCCCCCTCTCTCTCTCTCCTCTCTGTGTCTCTCTTACCCCCTCTCTTGTTTTTTGTACAATTCTCCTTTAAGGGGGTGTGGCAAGGGGGGGGGGTGTCCTATGCCTGCATACTTTTGCTGCTAGGTGTCCCTCATTTTTTTTTTTTTTTTGAAAGCCTATGGTGTGCAAAACACACCCAAAAAAACTTCATAAAAAATGTGCACACACATAAACAGTGCTCACAAAAAAGTGCCACGGGTACACAGACGTGCCAATTCCCTGATCCCCCGGGGCGTTAGGCTCCAGACGGGGACAAAGGTATTTTACTGTGGTCTATCTGGCCGGAACCAGACAGACCCCGTTCTCTGGAGGGCCTGCCGAAACAGGACCCACCCAAGTACTAGGTGGGGCTCCTCCGAAGGGAGACCCCATGAGAGAGGGCAAACTAAGCCAAAAGGCCATGTCCACCCCTTCCCAAGACTTTCAGGGCTGGCCCGAGGTCCCGCAATCCTTACTCATCACACAGTAAGACAAACTTGAAAAACAAGACGTGACAACACAGGTTTCAAAATAAATAAAAAGTGGGGGAAGGGATAGTGGAGAGGAGAGTGAAAGAAGTGGCCATTGTGTAAAACAATGACCGGGCCCTCCGGCCAGGAATAAAAAATTCCTTTGGTCCTAGCCAAAAGGCCCAGCCCAAGAGCCAGGTGCCTCAAATCAAACTGACTGCCACTCACAGTGATCTTATGGCACCCCTGGACTGCCACTCCAGGGGCACTACGCCATAGGCTTTTAAGACCAACCCTGGCCCACAGGCTAGACCACGGCAGCTCCCACCGCAGACAGAAAAGGCATGAAGTTCAGGGAGCTCGGTGAGAGTCCTTGCCCCTAAGGCTCCACCGTCGCTTCCATCACTCCTTCCAATTTCACATTCGGGTAGATACTAACCAATCCCCCCTCCAGCACTCGGGGGGGGGGGCGTTCTCTAGTTCTCTACCCAAATAACTGTCCATAGCTAGAGCTACCACAATCCAGGCCAGAAGGCCAGGGACCCGACCCTCTGGCCAGACCAAGATGCAGCACCCATCCCTACCAGGAGCACCCTTCCAGACGGCTCAGGCTCAACCATTGGCCGGCCCCCAGTATACTGTCGGGCAACACGGCGTAGTCCCTGCTGAGTACCGCCCTTCCAGGCACTATAACACCATTGGATTTGCTGGCCCTCCCCAACGAGAGTGACACAGCGCCCCCTCTGGAAACTGATAAGAACAGATACTACACTTGATATTAGCCAAGAGGCCGAGAAGCTAGGTGTCCCTCATTCCCATTTCAAAAAGTTGGGAGGTATGGGGTCAGGATAACATACCTCCCAACATTTTGAGATGGGAATGAGGGACAACTACTAGCAAACATACAGTAAAACCTTGGATTGTGAGCATAATTCGTTCCCGAAACATGCTTGTAATCCAAAGCATTTGTATATCAAAGCAAATTTCCCCAAAAGAAATAATGGAAACTCAAATGATTCGTTCCACAACCATTTTATTCATAGGGCCTTCAGTTTACAGTCCATATAAAAAGATTATAGCAATGTGATTGGTTGTGTAACCATAAAATGTCCATCCACAAATGGAAGCCTCCACAAGGCTTGTATATCGAGACATCGCTTGTATATCTCAAGTCAAAATTTATTTTCAAGTTTTATTTGTCTTGCAAAGCGCTCTCAAACCAAGTTACTCTCAAACCAAGGTTTTACTGTATGTAGATATAGGACACACCCCCTTCCACACCCCCTTAAGGGAGAAGTAACCCAAAAAAAAGGTTAATTAAATCCACAAGGGCTTTTTTTTTTTTTTTTTTACCACTACTATTCCTTTATTTTGGCTTTTAAAATTTACAAATGCAGCAATTTAGGAATTGGATGAAAAGTATAGCGCAGGGAAACACTTTTTGAAAGATAAAAAGTGCATTTTATACACAACTATACAGATCAGACATGCTTG